>JAHBCN010002110.1:0-99096 GCA_019359885.1 Listronotus oregonensis
AAACAAATCTAGCTGGAATCCCGAGTAGCAACCTTTAGGAAACAAAGCCAAAGACCCCATCTACGAACAAGGTTATGGCCATGTCAAATTTCAACACCCTGTGGTGGCTAAAAATTAATGGTTTTAACTTTGTGTTTTAACCAGGATTTAGTATTTAATTCCATATTTTTTTGTTTGATATTTTTAACTAAACGTTGTTAACAAATTATAAGTAAATTCAACATGACTACTACTGAGTAAGTAGTTTAAAACAATATTTTCATTTGCTTTTTAGACAAAAAATTAACAATTGTTTACATACGACACAAAATCTGTGCTCTCACATGCTTACTGATTATTTTTCAAATAATCTATCAAATTCCGTCTTTCACAACGTTCATAAATAGCGTCATTATTTTCAGATAAACTCTTGACCTCTTTCGTCTTTAAACACTCCTTTTTGCCTCCTGCTGTGAATTATCAAAGTTTTGAAATAAATGTTGTTTTGAATCCCCATTGTTAAAAATAAATTGCCGCGATTTTTTTCGCAGGCGAAAAAATATCAATGGGAAAACAACCAGTTAAAAAATAGGAAATGTCAAAATAATGGAAAACATGCACTTAGGTACATAACCTTAAAAATGTGACTTTTTCTTTTACTTTCTATTAACAGTTCTTGTAAATATAATGAATGTTTTTTCAAAAACGCTGAAGGTATCTCTAAGGGTAGTTTCTATCACGAAAATTTATTGTTCAAGCTATCCCACTGAAGTAAGAAGTGGTGGGTAGGTATACCTTTTTAATGTAAAGTGATGATGCTTCATAGACCCTGAAGTAATTTTTGATTCACCTTAAGATTTACACACTTATTTTTAAAAAAGGGTACCTATGTGTCATAAATGTCCTACATTACTGGTAGGTAGGTAGTTAGGTTTAAAGTGAGTGGACTTTTTACGCCCTCCACTGCGACTGCTTGGTCTATTGTAGCTCACAACTTTTTATATTTCTACCAATTGGATCGGACTTCCAATGAATCCCATACCAGATTGGGAGAGAGTTCTTACATCTCCTCTTAATCGTGTCGCTACCGGACACGAGCACAATATGTGTTCTGGTGTCCCTGTCTACTGGAGAGTATGACGAGCAGACGATTAGATCCGTCATGCCCTCCTCTCCCGGTCTAATGACGTGGGTAGCTACCAGGTCCTTGTTACAGGACCCAGATGTTCTTTTTGAGGCCGCATCTCCGGCCGTACCCTATGAAAAGGGTTCTATCTGCTTTCTGTGCAAAGCCAGGGTACCCTTTTCCCTATAAAGGCGGTTCTGTCCGCCTTCTGTTTGGATTCAGGGATCCCTTCCTAAGCACCTGTTTGTTCGGGATGGATTAGCCCTTTCCCGTGAAACAGGCGCCGGTGACTTCAGGGGCACCTTTCCAAACGGATTCACCCGTTTCGGTCGGTGCACCTTTGTCTGCTTGTGACCTTGAGTGGCACCTCTCGAAACGGATTTATCCGTTTCAGTCAGCGCACCTTTGTCACTTTTTTTCTATGAAAGCATTTCTGTCCGCTTTCTGTTTAGAGCTAGGGAAGTAGTAGTCCACCACGGCAGAGCCCCGCATTACCGCAGTAAGGCTAGATATTCTGAGAGGTCGCCCTGTATCTCAGAGGCACCATTGGAGACATCTGTTTAAGGCACAGGATGTCATTCACTCATCAGCACAGTATGCTAACACCTTGAGTTAAGCCTTGTGTTCATCTTAGCTTCGGATCCCGTTCCATACGCTAGCCAAAAGAGTTGCCGAAAACCAGCAACTCTAGCGCATGTTCCAAAAGATCCTACTGGTCCCAACCACGACAACGACGTATGAACACAGCGGTTGGGTACATTACTGGTAGTCTGACTGAAAATATAGCATATTATTGAAATATGAAATAAAAACCTTGATAAAAACTGTTTTTTTTTACCTACATGGAGCAAGGGTTATTTTTTTTTAGTTTACATAAACAACTTTTAATTATGAAAGGATATATGATTGTGCTTTGATCACTAACATAACGGAGGAGTAAATTAGCCCTCCATAAAATATAGAGTATATTTATATAATCTAGATTTTCATATGAAAAACGTGGATTTCCTCAAAAATGTGCATCCGTTTGGTTGTGTATTCCATTAAAGTGTTTTAGTTTTAGTTGTTTTAAAATCAAGTACCTATATCATGTTTCATTAGGAAATTATTTTATCTGATTAAAATTTAATTTTTTTTAGTTTCCCAAAGTTAAGTTGTATATTTGGACCATTGTTATGTGTTATACAGGGTGTTTTCTAATTGCATGTCAATATTTAAGGAAGCGATTTTTGGGTCCATTTTAAGAAGAAAACTTCATATAAGCGTATGTCCTAAATGTCTTAACTTTTGAGATACAGGGTGGTAAAATTTTCAAAAATAAATCATTTATTATTAATATCTGTAATATCACATCTTCAACATAATGACAAACCAGATCATTTTTTTATCTTGTAACTGGATGTATTTACAATCTTTTTTAACTCATGAACATTGTTTGTTGGATAAGACATTTGGCAGAAAAATATTCTCAAATGCCTTCAAATATTAATTAAATAAATATAATAAAACAATAAGTCAATATTAAAAGTAAATTTCATTGAATAAAGATGGTACAAAGGCAAAATTACTTAAGCAAAATTGCAAAATAAATGTCATTTTTTAGAATACATTTATTAATACCATTCAGCCTTTTTAAATAGTCTCTAAATAATAGATGGAGTCCAGTGTGATTTTTTGAGTGTGCTAATAAGCATATCCTTCAAAATTTTAAATTTTCGAGGAATTCTGTATGTTAGAGTGTGTTGATTAACAAACATGATAGGCTACACTTTTAATTGAAATTGTACGATGAAAATTGATTTTTATTATTATTATTTTTATTTATTTATTGGTCATAATAATGTAATTTTTGATTTTTTAAGGGTAATAGTTCGCTCTTAATAATGGTCAGCAGTGGGTGCAGCTTCTAGCTGCAACCGCCTTACCATTATCAGGAGCTGTTTATTGATTGGTCTAAGACATTTATTTGTATTAATTGCAAAAAACTCTTGTTGACACTTGTGATATATTAGATAATAAAAAATGTGTGAAACAAAACTAATAAATCATAGGGTTTTCCGTGCTTTCAGCTGTCAATCCAAAAAACTCTTTAGTTTCAGAAACGCATGAACAAAATGGCAGTTTTTTTGAGAGGTAACAATAAAGGTAACAATTAAGGACCTTGGCTCTCTCACCCAGCAAGACGTGCTTCTTTCTGTGTTTTTTAATTTACATAGGTGCTTCAGAAAATGTTTTATTAAATCATCAATTATTATTTTTTTATTTTTTTAAAGAATTTTAAAATAACTTTTTAAAGTAAAAAGATTTAACATAAAAAAATAATTAAATTATTACTAAAAAGTAGAGACAAATTTAAAAAAATTGTCTAATAGTTTATTATAAATCTTTTTAATCCAAAATGTATTTAAAACTTCTATTCTTCCAAGAAATAATAAAAAGGACAAAATTGAAAGTTCTTTTTAAAAACATATTGAAAAAGAGCCAAAAAAATTGATTTTGAATTTTTTGACCACTTATCATCCTTAGAAAAAAAGTATAGTTTAGTTTATTGAATAACAACAAAATCTAGTTTAAATTAAAAAAAAACTCTAGAAAGATTGTTATGTAATAATTAAATATAAGATATTACGAAATGTTTTCTTGTAAAAGAAAATAAAAACATTTTATATTATAAAATTTAAAATTAAAAAATACTATAACTTTTGCAATACATAAATTAAATTTGTTTATAAACAGGGTATATTCACCCATATTGTGTTTATTTTTGACTGAGAAAAATACATGAGCAAAAAATGTATTGCATTGGATCAAAAAGTCAGTAACCATGGTTACTTACTAGGTGTTTTTGTCATACATAATATCATAAGAGAAAAAAAATGTCGGCAAAATATTTCTATTGTATGAAAGTTTGTTGCAAGGCAATTTCGTAAATGGCATTTACAACAAAACCATGAGCCGTTAGGCGAACGGACTAACAGTATTAAATAAGAGTATATTATTTTTTTGAAGGAAAAGTAACTTTTCTTCCAAATAAAATATGCTGTTTTTTTCTAATAATTATTAAAGATAAGTGGGTTCGCAAGGCGGCTTAGACCAGTTTTGGTGAAGAGTTGCTATAGTAATGTAACATAAACAATAATTTTTTTTAAAATTGCGTCTCCGATTGCGTTTTAATTTCGTATTAATAAGCAGTTATTGAGTAAGTACATTTAATATTTAACTGAGTAATAAATAAAAATTTTTTCTCACGCCGGCGGGAAAGTGAAACGTAAAGCTCCAGCAGAGGAAAAATGAAACTTCTGCCGTCGCCTACACAGTCAAGTAATGATGAGTTTACTGACGTTTGAAGAAAAAATACATTACGATACACGTCCGGTAGTACTTGTTACAGTACGAGTTAGACATTATGGACGAGGCGACGTTAGGAGCCGAGTCAAGAATGTCTACCGGACTTATTTATTTATTTTATTTATATTTCTTTATTTCAAATTACATTTAGTACAAATAATTCAAAATTGCTCGCGTAAACTGGAAAATAGCAGTTTGAGTGGATCTTCTTTCTAGGTATCCATGTTGGTTTACAGAAAAAATGTCTTTCATAAATATCATTAGTTAATCACTCATCACCAATTCGAACAATTTTGAATAACCAGGAAGTATGCTAATGTGCCTGAGACTATCAAATGCATTCATGTCTCCGTTGTTTTTATAAATTGGTTTTATTAAAGCCAACTTCAATTGATCAGGAAAAATACCCTCTCTGAGTGAGTTATTTATTATAAAACACATTTCCTCTATAATCACTGGTATGCTGAGCTTTACTATACTTGTAGGTATTTCATCATTTCCAGAGCTGTTTTTATTTTTATTTTTTCTTATAACATTATGAGATCATTTTGTAAAACAAGCCTTAATTTAAAAACCTTTTCATTTGGAATGATGTTTGAGTGCCAGTCTGTATTGTTAAGCTCCCTTAATAGATCGGGTACTATATATACTTATAACGTAAATTACTATTTTGTTATAGTAACCATAGTTACTGGCTTTTTTAGCTTATACAATACATTTTCTGTTTATGTATTTTTTAAAACGAAAATGAACAGATTATAGTATTTTACTTTCTAAACGAATAAATAAAAATATAGCACTTAATCACTGTTTTCAGAGCTGTCAAAGTACTCCTAAATAGAACTTCAAGTACAAGTAAAAGTACTCGTTAAAATGTACTTGCTTTTCCAAGGAAATTCAAAAAGTACTTGAAGTAGTTCCCAATTATTTTACCTGAAGTAAAACAAAGTACTTGAAGTAAAACAAGGTATTTAAAGTAAAACAAAGTACTTAAAGAAAAGCAAAGTAACTGAAATAAATAAAAATACTGGAAGTAAAAGAAGTTTTACTTGACTAGCATCTTTTTTTAATAACATCAAGTTAAATGATGTTAGCGCAAAAGAAAATGTATACTTTGGTAATATAACCATTTACCTATCCTGTAAAGTCTGTTATTGTGATGTATGTATTGAGATTTTTAGCAAAGTTATTTTTTTGGAAATTTTTCGGGTTTGGAGGTCCAATATAGTTTTTCAATTCGATCCGAATGCATTTTTTATTTTATATTTTAGAACATTATAACCTCCCAAAACTAGTGATTAACCCAATATTCTCTGCAGTTTTACCCTTTTAATAAATAATTATTTTTCTACTTCCTCTAACAACAAACGTAGGTTAAACTTATGCACGTACCTTAAAGTCATAAACCTTAATAATAATTTAAGTATTAATTAAAACAAGTTGGTTCTGTATTAATTTCAAAAATTTTTAAATTAGTATTTATACAATTTTTTGATGTTTTTTTAAAGTACCTATAATATTCAAGATATTTAAAAATAATTGTAATTTTACCATTCTTGGTGCCGTTAATAATTGAATTGAGAGCTATATTGTATTAGAGTCAGCAAAGGTCGGGCGATCTTCTTGTTTTAAACCTGTTTGCGCGATTATCTCACGTCAATAAATTGGCGTACATGATTGATTTCTTTTTACTTCAAGTACTTCTTATTTACTTCAAGTACATCGTAATACTTCAAGTACATAGAAAAATACTTTAAGTAATTTACTTGGTCAAATCAAGTAAAAGTTCAAGTATTTTGATGTAAATTAATCAAGTACAAGTACTTCGTAATACTTGTAGTAAAATACTTCAAGTACAGAAAAGTACTTGCAGTATTTACTTCAAGTTTTGACAGTTCTGACTGTTTGAAAATCCAAAGTGTTTTGATATCCGGATTAGCTCCGTCTGGTATATTTAGCCGCGGTGGATTCTGCCAACCAAGCATTGTGAACATGTGTGGTTAGCGGCTCGTGACATAAATACCGTTTTCGCGCCGTAGTTTTTTGTTTAAATTTTAAATGCTCGTAGCACTGTTACAACATTTTGTATAAAAAATTTGTTTGGCAAAAATATTCTATATGTATAAAGGGGTATTTTTAGCCAATAAAAAAAATATGTGTAAGGGGACTATTGAGATCGTGGTTGGGTTAAGAAGAACTATTTTTTTAATCTGACATATTTTTATTATTTTTTTATTCTGGTTTAAACGCATTTTTAAATCCAGTGCGTTTTTTTAATAATGGACCAGGGACTTTCTTAATATTGTTAAGTGTATTGCACAACAAATAATGTTTTTGCAATGATAAATTTAGTGACGCAAAATAATTGGGACGACGACTGTTTTTGATAATAAAGTGATTTCCACATTTCTTGTTTTTAATCTTTGGATCGGTATAAAAGAAATTGTTACAACACGAAATTATTAGTATAGTGATAAAAGTGATCTTAGCATAAAGGGTATATCTTAGATTTGCAGAAATGCCAGAAGTACTTGCCAACTCTAAAAAACTTCGTGTAGCGTAAGTTACTGAATATATAATATCAATAAAATAATTATAATAAATTACCTTTTATTTAAAATGTACTCAAATATTTATTAGTCAAATATAAGTCAAAAAAAATAATTTTCGTACTTATCCTGCCTAATTTTATTTGCAGTTCAAACATGTTTTCGTAAATGCAGTTTAAATATAAATTATATCCACAAGAAAAACATTAAAAAGTACAATTTTGCAAAATTAGAGCTTAAGAGGGAGATACATGTAAATGCTTAAATTTTCTTGATTTTCATGATTATTTTCTTAAATTAAAGAGTCATTGTATATTTTTGAAAATTGGCTTCTGGTTTATTCAAAGATTAAAATATTATAAATTTCTTGTATTTTTTTAATTATTCAAAATGGCGGATGTACACTAAATTCTTTCAGGAAGGTCGCAGCGGGACATCTCAATCGGCGAGTATTGTAGCATCGGACGTAGTGATTTGAAAACAAAACCAAAATTCTGTGTGTTTATTTATCTAGATAAACTTAAAAAAAAAAAAAATTCGCAGCATAAAATACTTGGAATAAATGAGATTAATTTTGGGCTTAATTGTTCTGTTTTGAGTTATCCTGTACGCCAATTTGATAAATATGGTTTTAAGAAAAACGCGTTTAAAGTTTGAATACATACACGTATATATATACATATACGTCACAGTTTACCCTCTATAATACAAGAAATCCTTAAAATTATGTTCTAAAACTGGGTGAAGTATCCTTAAAGGATTATAGCAACATTTTTTGAAAAAAAATCAAATTTTACAGGTATTTCCCCCCTTAAAAGCCAATTAACGGTTGTATATATTAATACACAATTATTTTAACAAAACACTTTAAAATAAGTAATAAAGCATATGTATCTGTAGAATTACCAAAAAAATAAAGTTTCTACTACAAAGTAGTTTGGATTAAATAATTTTAAGAGATAATTTAATTTCTTATTACATTTTTTCAATAAATTTTTAAATTAAACATTTGGGCCCCCAACTTTTTGTACTCAGTATACGTCACTGGCAATAGAATAGAATAGAATAGAATAGATAGAATAGATTTTTTTTATTGCGTGTTTTACAAGAATACCTATCACAGGTTTTGTAACATATTATTATAATAAAAAAATAAATTTAATTACACATTTCACAAAACACAAAGCCTATTTTTACATACGTTATCCAAATTTATGTTTAAATGGTACACCTGAACTAACTTACGAATAAGTATCACAGGTAATATCACTCAATATATATATAGTAAAAGTTAAAAATTTTATCACAGACCAGATTTCACATTCTCATGACACTCCAAAGACCCGAAATTTAAAGAAAAGTAATCTTTTATATCATACAAGGTATTTTGTATCAGAAAAGACTTGATAACGTTATTGAAACATCTGTTTTCCATCGTTTTTATTTTGGAAGATAACAAATTAAAAAATAGTGGCTCGTAATAATTTACACCGTATCTGTTATGGGTCAACTTTAAACAAATTATTTTTATATCTGTTTTATTTCGAGTATTGTATTTATGTGTGTCCTTCTGTAAAATATAAGAATCTATATTTTCTTTTACATTCCTTAAACAAGTATAGATATACTGAAGGCAAAGTCAACAAACCATTTATTTTAAATATATCAAAAATATCGTCTCTCATCAATACAGAACCACAAGTTCAAAATGATTAAGGTAATGCATAACATTTCTAGATTTTAAGTTAAACTTAGTATTTCTTTTACAGGAGAAGTGCTAAAATTATCGATGGAAAGAAAATGGCGAAAGAACTCCAAGATGAAATACGGGTTGGCATTGATGCCTGGATAAATGAGGGACATAGGCGTCCATGTTTAATCGCTATTTTGGTAGGGGAAAACCCTGCTAGCAAAAAGTATGTTGAAAATAAGATGATAGCTGCTAAATCCGTTGGTAAGTGTTAGAACATATTGCCACACTTCAGTTTGAAAGGTGACTGGTTAGTTGAACAAAAAAACAGGCAAAACGTAAAAATACTGAGACATCAGCAAGAGCGCCATTTTTCAAAATTCACTTATTAATTTTTTTTAAATAAAATTGAATTCATTGCATTTTTTAAGTCATATATAAGATTTTTGTAAGAGATCTAAACTCTAGAAAATTTTAAACCATGTTTGTCGCTTACACTTACGAAATATTTTCAGGAATTGACTCCAGAACCATAAATCTACCCGAGACAACCACAGAGACCGAAATTATTTCGGAAATACAAAACCTAAATAACGACTCGTCAGTTGATGGCATATTGGTGCAATTACCTGTACCTGAGCACGTGTGTGAGAGAAATGTTTGTAATGCAGTGGATCCACGAAAGGATGTGGATGGTTTTCACATACTTAATGCCGGAAAGTTACTATTGAATATGAATACTTTCATTCCAGCTACTGCATTAGGGGTTGTGGAACTAATAAAAAGGTATATATTTAAAAGATTGTTAAATAGTGTTTTATTATTCTAAGAAATATAGCTTGATTATCAACAATCAATAGGAATTTCTTGGGATAATCCCTTTTTTAATTTAAAAATAACACTGTATTAGAGGCAGTTAATTAAATGTAAAACGGATTTTAAAATTTTACGAAACTCACGATTATTAAATACTATATTATGGCCCCCGCCTCTAACTTTGGTAGCGTTGTTTTTTGCAGTACATAAAATGCAATACCTAATTTTTGTATATATTTTTTAAGGTCAAATATACCAACATTTGGGAAAAATATTGTAATTGCCGGCCGTTCCAAAAATGTAGGCCTACCAATGGCACTTTTGTTACATTCTGATAAAGACAATGAAAATGCAGGATATGACGCTACTGTAACGATCTGTCATCGGTATACTCCGCCAGAACAATTAGCATTTTTCTGTAAAAATGCCGATATTATCATTAGTGCGACAGGTAAGAAATCTAATTACCCAATCAAAACTTAAAGGGGTGTTTACAGCTGGAAATTTATCTGGCAGCAATTTTTCTATCTGCAGAATTACACCCTTTAGCTGTTTTCACAGTTTAAAAGATTTCTTGCGTGAACTTTTTGTTGCTGCAATTTTTGTATCTGCGCACTTTTGGTTTTTAAAAGTTTCTGCAATTTTTCATTCATGCGGGAAGAATAAGACAAGTGCTTTTTTTCTTGCAGCAACCCGAGTATGTTGGTGATTATTTTAGTGATTTTTTAGGTACCAATCTTAAAATATTTTAACACTATAAGCATCAATACAAATAAGCTAAAAGAGCATTGAGCTTTGGTTAAAATATATTTAAACATAACAATCCAAAAATGTATTTGTGTATTTATTTGATACTTAGGAATTTTAAATAATTAAATAAGTTATTTTCAAATTTCAGTAAGTTGGTAAACTTTATTGTCAAAACAAATTGTAGCAATAAATTTCACACTGTAAAAATTTTTAATTACATTGCCTGCAAGAAAAATTGCAGCAAGAAGATTTTACGTACGAAATATTTTAAACTGCAAAAACACCTTTTAGATATTGAAAATTGCTGCAATTTTTTTATATATTTTTTTTCTGGCTGTTTTGTTGCATACTTTAGTAATTGCTTAGATACTAGCCATTAAGTATTTTAACAGAATGTAATTCATTCTGAAAAAACGACAAACGGTGGTAAAAATGTATTTATACCTAACTAAAAAATTCATTTCCTATTTGACCTCCAACAAGTGAGGTTACGTGATTGAAAAGCTACAGAGCTTTTTCCGGGAAATTCGGAAGGCGGAGCCCTATCAACCGAAGATCAAGGAGAAATTTACTCCGCCATTTAGAGTGCAGGGAAAGTGTAGTTTAGAAGTCTGGAGTGATTCCTAGAATCCCTTTTTTTAGAATCAGCCGTGGTGAGTTTGGCCAATCTGCGTTCGAGAGTACAAACTTGTGAGGACAATTAAAGGCACTGACAGACACCAGTTATATTTGGATTTGCGAGGTGCATTCCGCAGAAACTAAATGTGCATTGCATTAGCTAGTTTTCGGAGGCTTTTATACGGTTTAGCGCCGAACAATATCGGAGTCTCTACTGAAACATAGGAAGCCGCGGTTTTTTAACTAATCCAAGATTTAGGGTGTAATTCAATGCCCAAGAGTTATTTCACCTCTTAATAAGCTTTGAACGGGGTGTACCGAGCTGGCGATTGACTATCATTAAAGTTATATCAACTTATTTCAATTTACATGTACTTTACAGAAATTAAAATTCCCAAATGGTACAACAAAACTTAAAAACTACAAAATAATATATGTTATTTAATAAAATAAAATAAAATAAAAGAACATATACATACGATATATGAGGGTTAACTTAGTAGCCCCCATTCAAGCAAGCAAGCAGCAACTTAAAAATTATTATTTTATGCATTTATTTTTTACTGAAAAATTTTGAAAATAATTAAATAAGTCGGTTCAAATTACAGTAAGTTGGTTAACGTTATTGTTAAAACAAATTGCAGTAATACATTTCAGACTGCAAAAATGTTGAATAGAATTGCATACAGGAAAAATGTCATGCAAGAAAATTTTTAAACTCTAAAATCAGCTTAAGTTATACAAAAAAATTACTACAAAACAACAAATCTATAACACAAATTCACTGCTTACAACCAGTCAAATACTAATATTCACGGCATATCGCGGGTCAGCAATTGTTGTTCTGTGACCGTCGCTTAATTAAATTGACCAATACTTTGAAAAAATGTTCTTGGTATTAAACCCTTTTTAAAAATTCCTTTTCGTTGATAGCGACTTTCCTGTTATTTTTAGGTGTCGTAAACTTAATAAGACCCGAAATGGTTAAGCCAGGAGCCTGTATTATCGATGTTGGTATAACAAGGATAACTACTGAAAGTGGAAAATCTAAAATTGTGGGCGATGTTGATTTCGAAGGTAGGATTATAACTATAACATTTTTTTTACTTACTCTTTAACTTATTTTTGTATTGTAAAAGAACATTTTCTATATTTTTTAATATTATTTTTATGTCATTGTTAAACTTTTTTATAATTATAGAATTACAAACAAAAAACTTTGGTAACACTCAAGAGGAACAATTACCATGTATCTACCTACCCCTGACATAATTTAGAGACCCAAAAATCTTTTATTTTATTTATAAATTTTCCACCTTTCCAGGTTATGTTATGCTAATCCATTCACATTCACATGGGTATTAAAAAACTGCAGCATTACTTAAATTGAATATAAGTACTAAATACAAATTAATTTTCTGTTACCAAAAATTATAAGAAATCTTCATTCCCGCCATAACTTCACTAATATACCATATTTTAGAAGTTCATATCTTAAAAACTGGATTATTTTTCCATTATTGTTTAGTCCGCATACAATATTGTTTTAAATTTTAGTAGGTAGATATTTTAAAACAAATTTTATTAAACCAAAAATTTGTGCAAAAATGTCAAGAGCGGATCTTTGGATATACAGGGTGTAAAAAGTATTATGATTACGATTTTAATGGGCTATAGTGGAGCCTAAAACAAATCGAAAAAGCCAAGAACATATGGGTCAAAAGTTGATTCTTTTCAAAATATGGCCTTTCAAAGTTTAAAAAAGTGGGCAACACCGCGCCCCTTTTATCGCAGCGAGTCGAACGTTTTTTGCGAGGTTTTGCATTATTACACTCTTTTTAAGGATATATTCATTTGCATACAAATAATAAAAATTACTTTTCGCAATTTATTCTGATATTTAATTTGGAATTAATTTAAAGTAAAAAACAATAAATTATTGTTTAGTTCTAATTTGTAATTAACAAATAATTGTACTTACCACAAGAATAGGTTTAATATCCATTGTAAGAACACAAATTGTTTTGCTTTAAAACAGCACTGTTTTTATTTTGCTTAAAGAATAAGATTACTCGGTCACACCCATTCCGTTTTATAACTCTTTGGAACAGTTGCCCTAGGTTTGTCTTGATTTAAAAACACAAAAATATCGCGGCCGGGCTTTACTTCACGCACAAAGCTTCTGGGTAGTTCTGTTGCCAATTGTTTTTTAATTTTTTATGGGAGAAAAATTATTGACTTTTTTTTTTAATTTGTAGACTAAAACATTTAAAACTTAGTTTATTTTATTAGCAAATGAATCTACTGATAAGCGATTAAGACAAAAGTTTCCAGTTGTTAAGGGTTTCTGAAATAACTGCTTTCAAAGTTCATGACTTTGACATCGGTTAGACAAAAATCTGTTAAGTTTTGATACATATGTCATATAAACTTTTCGACTTGTTTTGAGCTCCACTATCGCCCATTAAAATCGTGAGTATCATACTTTTTACACCCTGTAGATGTATGTTTTTAGTAAATTGGTGGCTTTGTTTAGTTATTTGGCCCTCTTGAAGATCAGTGGTTCACTAAATATTGTTTTTTTATTTCAGGGGTAAGTCAAGTAGCAGGACACATAACACCAGTGCCAGGAGGTGTTGGACCAATGACAGTAGCCATGTTGATGGTTAACACTTTTAAAGCAGCAAAAGGGCTGGTTACAAACAACTGTGATGTTTAAAACTGTTTAATATTTTATTTAAATCATTGTTTTTTTATACTTTTAAAAAGTAGTCTTTTTATATTAATAAAAAATGGTGAATTTTCAGTATTAAGGGGTGTATACTGTGTATGACACATAAAATATTGTTTTTGTTATTGCAAATAAATTATAGTGATTTTTTTTACCTACTTGTTTTTTTCCTTTCTTTATTTATTATAAAGAGTGATTTTACAAAATAAATCTGAGTGAGTGTACAGGGTCTTTGATTATATTTACGTGGCTTCTGGGGCCTTTATTTTTGAAGACAGAAAAAAATGTTTTATATAAAAATTGTAGGATTTTTTCCATATTATCTTTTGAAATTATCAGGCAAAAAATATCGCAATAAAAAAATGGAAAAATATAGGCAACTTTAACTTTTTTAAATGAAACACCCTGTATATTATGCGCTACCACGAAAGATCTTTTTTTTCTGATTTCAAATATATATATACATTGATGATATTTGGATGAACCATTTTTGAGATATTTTAGGTTAAATAATTAATAAATTACAAAAAAGTTTCATATTAGTATCAAGAAAGCCATGGAAACAATAGAATTGTTATGTTGCTGAATTTGGTGAGGGTTTTCTCTGGACCCATAATGTTTATTTTTGTAATTAAATATTCCTGCTAAAGTGAAGGAAGACTCGTCGGTGAATAGAATTTTTTTAAAAAACTTTGGATCCTGCTGCATAAACCTAGCTACTTCCTATGCATACTTAGGTCGGTCCTGCATGTTTTGTTGAGAAAGGTTCTGAACGGACATAGATTTATAAGGATAAAATTTGTAAAATTTTAAGGTTAAATAAATTTTATAATCTGTTTTATTAAGTTCAGATGCCGCATTCGAGATTGATATTTCAGGATTTTCTAAAATTATTAAAAGTAGTTAGTACAAGTCCAATAGAAAAAGTATAATAATTATCCTGAAAAAACGAGGATATCCAAAACCTTGTGTTCATGTCGTGCTGCAGTCCTTTTCTTTATTTTAAAGCTTTTTCGCTTAATAAACTTTCTTACCATGTATTTAATAGTATCTATAGATGGTACCCGTTGTTAAGGATATAATAAGTAATATTCCCTTTGCACTGTCGTCACATTATTATTGTTACCATAAAAAAGACGCATAATAGAGATTTTTTGTTCTTCTGAATAGCCCATCGACAAAAAGCAATACAAACTACTTTTACAAGTTAAAATGATAAATTTCAACTTCTTACAATATCAATACGTCAAATTTATTAAAACAATTTTATTATTTTCATAGCTTTCTTGATACTAATATGATTTTTTTTTCAATTAATTTATATTTTAGGCTTAAATATCTCAAAAATGGTTCATCCAAATATCATCAATGTATATATATTTAAAATCAAAAAAAAGATCTTTTATTGTAGCGCATAATATACAGGGTGTTCTATTTAAAAAAGTTGAAGTTGCCTATATTTTTCAATTTTTTTATTGCGATATTTTTTTACTGATATTTTCAAAAGATAATATGGAAAAAAACCTACAACTTTTATGTAAAACATTTTTTTCTGTCTTTAAAAATAAAGGCTCCAGAAGCCACGTAAATATAATCAAAGACCCTGTACATTTAAAAATTATTTATTGGGAGCCCATAAATAACAAGTGGCATAAGTCTTTTAGCTCATATTTACAACCTCTGAATACTATATACTTGTGATACCGTAATAGGTATACAGGAGTTATATATTTTTCAGATGTCATATTTTTAATAGGCATTAAATACGAGGTTTGTTCAAATTTGACTAGGAATTTTATGTTCAGAACCAAATAAATGGCGCCAGCTGAAATTCCGACTTAATATTTTTGCAATAGGCTATCTAGAGGGCGTGTGTAATGTCAAAGTCATTTCAATTGTTTTCATATGGTGATTGTTACAATTACAGAGTATTTAGGCAGTTCATGATTGTGTTGCGCAACGCATAAGAGTTAAATTTCTTGTGAATGAAGCTGCCAAACCAACAAGCCCTTTCTTGCCAACAGATGAATGTCTGTCCTTGAAATGACACAAACATTGCAAATTAGTGTACCGTTATTGCTGACTATGGGACAAAAATAGCTAAGTTTTAAAGTATCCATTAAGCTTCTCAGTAGATAAGCCAGATAAAAATGATGTGTTTTGCTATCAAATTTGATAGCTGTCATCTTGTTACGATCATTTAGGATGCCAATATAAAAAAATTTCATGAGCCATAGGCCCTTTCTTGTTTGCAATTAGTATATTCCTTTTACGCTCTAGAACAGCACGGCACGACGCCTTAAGTGTTCCTTTTACATTGCACTCATTCTATAGAAATGTTAGCGTTTCTAGGCATATATTAAAGAAACACTATCATTTAAGCTCTCTAGATTGTTATTTCAGAAATAATTTTATCACTATTGTACACTTTATTTATGTCATGCATTTTTGGAAGGTGTATTTAAATTCTAGTAGGCAAAAAAAGTGCAAAATATTTCTGTTATATGAAATGACATTAAATAAAATGTGGTTCAAATTTAAAAGATAAAGTTTTGGTTTTTTAATTCTCAGAAAACATGGAAAAAAAAATTTAAAATTGGGTAGTTATGTATAATTTGATATGCGCTTCTTAAAAACTTGGGTTCCAATTTAAATTTCACCATACTGTGTAGTTTTTTTTTCATACAAAAGAGCGCGACTAAGAATACTAATTAACGGGTCTCAGCATTTTTCCAAAGAGAACTTGTTTTTGATTTATTGAATTTATTCCAGGTTGGCCAAATGATTTTCTTGCTTTGCAAATTTTCTTTTGTTAGTCATGTCAATAAAGAGCATAGTATTTAGAGCCTTGTTTCATAACTTAAACTATTAAATACTAAATAAAAAAATGTTTTAATTGAATATCTATTGTTACTAGATATAATTTATTTATACTTTAAACAAATGTACAATATTATCTTTCTAATTCTAAATTTATAAAGGAATTCTTAAAGCTGTATCATAATACTTTGGTTCTCCAGTATCACTGGTAGTAGTACCTCGAATACATAAGTGCAATTCTTTTAACTCAAACTCCCCAAAATAAAAATTCTTATATTTCTCCAATATTTCACTTGCATCAAATGACATTTTTTCCTCGTCATTATCCCTAAAACTCGTGTTCATAACTGTCATGTGTAGCTTTACCCTGTCATATTCTCTTTTTGCCAAACCTGCCTGATAGTAACAGCTTAAAATTTTATCAGACATTTGTTGAAGTTTCTCAGTAAGTTGTGGGTTTTCCATTTGCACTTTTGCATATAGTACATATACATTTGATGGGTCATCATTCATAATTTCAACTCCTTGTACTGTAACTTTGTGTTTCTTGTTTTTCTCAAATAAAGTAGAGATATAATCTTGATAGCAATTCTCTAAAGTTTTTTTAGCCAAGTTAATCTCTTCATCATCAAGTAATGTCATAACTACTAAAGTTAAGTGTATTTTTACAGGGTTCTGAAATACCGACTTGGTAACACCTCTGGGAGGATTTTCTAAAATATTTTCTTGGAATTTAGACAAGTTTTCCCTTATACTATCAGAATCAATAGGTATGGCAATAAAGTGAGTTGGCCGCATTCGTTCTTTTCTTTGTGCTACAATTATGGCAATTTGAGTTCTTGCTGAAGCTACCTTTCGCTCTGTATCACCCAAAATTGTAACATCTCCTTTTTCGTTTACACGAGGAATTTTTATAACTGTATTAGTGCTCTTTTGTAATGATTTTAACTTACTTCCTTTAGCTCCTATAATGTAAGATAGAAGACTTGAGGGGACATAAAATGATGTTGAAAATTTCCCACTTTTGGTTAATATTATGTCATATGTCTCCTCCATGTCCGCACAGTCAATCATTTCGTCATCATTATCTGTGTAGGGTCTTAAATATGGTTTAGGGTTAAAGTCAGCTTCTTCATTCTCAGAAACTATGTTGGCTTGATAATAGGTTCGCTTTCCAAAATTTAAAGGAGTTACAGTTGTTTCTATGGGCCCTTTTGTGGTAAAGAAGTCCGGAAATTGGTTTTTACTTGCATTCATTATTAGCATGTAATGGTTGGATACACCACTCTTTTGAATCTAAAATATATATTCAATGTAATTAAATCTAGTTTTAAAATTGGCGCCAGTTTCAAGTTTGTTTTATCTAAGCTTATCTGCCATTATTGACCTCATATATAATATAGCTTTATTAAAAAGGTTAACCTTTAAAAACCAGTAGAAATCTGACTTTCGGAAAAATAATGTTTTACGGGAGATTATTGGCTAATCAAACTTGCGCCATAAGTAAAATTTTGTCCAGAGAGAAAGTGTTGTTAGTTACCTCTATTAGTAAGCAAAGGTTTTATAGTCGAAATATGACAAAACCATTAGTTTATGTGACCAGGCAAATAAATAAAGAAGCACTAGATATCCTCAACCAATCGTAAGTAGTTTTAAACCATTTTTATGTTTTGAAAATAAAAATAAAAAATATCTAAATTAAATAACCTTACTTTTTTTCTTGTCAGATGTGACGTTTCCCTATGGACAGGGGCGGGCCCAGTTCCTAGAGACGAACTTCTTAAGAACATTGAAAACAAAGCAGCTTTATTTTGCTTGTTAAGTGACAAAATTGATAAAGAGGTCTTGGATAAGGCAGGAAAAAATCTTAAGATTGTTGCTACAATGTCTGTTGGCTATGATCATTTGGATGTAAACGAAATTAAAAAACGAGGAATAAAAATAGCATATACACCTGATATTTTGACCGATGCCACAGCCGAATTAGCAGTTGCTTTGCTATTAGCCACGAGTAGAAGGCTTTTAGAAGCAAGTGAAGAGGCTAGAAATGGTGGATGGAAAGCATGGTCGCCGTTTTGGATGTGTGGTCCCGGTCTAAAAGGGTCAACCGTGGGCATAGTCGGATTTGGAAGAATCGGACAAGAAATAGCCAAGAGATTAAAGCCCTTTGGACCAAAAAGAATTATTTATTTTAATAGATCTGAAAAAACAAAGGAAGCAGAAGAAATTGGCGCTGTAAGGGTGAGTTTTGACGAACTTCTGGCTGAAAGTGATTTTATTAGTGTGAGCTGTGCCTTAACGCCAGAAACAAAAGAGATGTTTAATGAAAGTGCTTTTAAAAAGATGAAAAACACCGCAGTATTTGTAAACACAAGCAGAGGTGGTGTTGTGGATCAAGATGCCTTGGTTCGGGCTCTGGAAAATAAAACCATATGGGGCGCTGGATTAGACGTAATGACACCTGAACCATTGCCATTAGATAATCCACTGTTTAAACTGAAAAACTGTGTTATTTTACCTCATATTGGAAGTGCTTGCATTGAAACAAGAAATGATATGGCCATTCTGATTGCTAAAAACATCGTCGCCGCATTAAAAAATGAACCATTACTTTCTGAATTACATGTATAAGCCAAAAAAATAAAACTGATTATTACTTATCCCTATGAATTAGTTTTATTGTTTAAAATTTATTATCGTTTTACATGAAATATACGATTAGAACCAGACAATTACCCACGGGGTACATAAATAGGGAACATAGATTAAAAAGTAGTATGAGGGGTATTAATCTAAGACTTAGAACTGATAATGATCGTTCGTTTCAGGTCTGTTTGTTATTTAGAAATAATTTACACTATTTTACACTTTTTTACGTAAGTTCTCTTATAAAAGGTGTATTTTAGGTCTACGTGGGTAAAAAAGGGTAAAATTGTGTAAAATATTTCTGAATAACAGACCTATTATTTGAAAGATTACTTATTGCGGCTCTGTTCTTTAAACACGTTTTTTTTTTAAATTGGCTCGAACTCCATCAGGATTCATTTTACCAGCACTTTTGGACTATAATTTCCAGAGTCTGGCTCTAAGCCATAGAAAATTATCCAAACATTAACAAAAAATAACTAAAATTCTTGTATGTACATTTAGATTATACAAAATCCAGATATTTCTGTCGGAGCCTTTTTTTGTCGTCATAAGTCTCTACTTTTAGCCACCACATGGCCAACGCCAGAAAGTGTTTTATTTTTAAGGCCAAAAGGTTTCTTTCGTAAAAAGGAAACAAATCTCAGGACGGAATGGAATATTCGCTTTGAGCTTGAGTGTATTTGTATCCTATTGTTTTTTTTATATAACTAATTAGGGAAAGAGAAGCTTTTAGTGCATACTAACTTCACCAATGGAGGACGCTGTTGTATTCTAACTTTAAAAAAAATAAAATGGCTGTTTTATTCACAATTTTACGTAAAATACGTAGTAACTAAACCTGTTTTTGTGTCCAAACCAAACGGCAACCTTAAGCTTATGAGCATATCAGGATCTCTATTTAAGATGAACTTACCGATGTACCGTGGTATAGACAAAGAAAAATAGGTTTATAACCTTTCTCGTTTCAACATGCTGATTAATCGGTATGAGAAGCATATATACAGCATGGTTATTTGTCTGCTCCTCCTCACCAACCGGTCAGAACGTTAAAGGGTTTATGTGTAGAGTGTAACCAATGCGGAAAGGTCACTTCTCCTCTTAATAGGCTTTAAAATGAGGTATACCTAGCTGATGATACCGGGGGTGAATTAATTAGCTCCCAATTTAGCAAGTAAACAGAGTTTCAAGTTTCCCATCAAAACAAAATGATAGATTAGAGAAACACAAACTTTCTTCAATGAATTAGACATTGGGGTATAGCATTATATTGAAACTATCCCTTTAATATTGTTGAACGTGAATAAGATGTTAGTTATTAAAGTATTTTGTTTAATTTTACTGGGTAAGTCTATCTCAAAGTCGTTTTAATTGCGGGTTAAGAGCCTAGTTATATAGTTCTTAATACAATTTTTTTTAGGGGTCTGTGCAAGAGAAGAGGATACAGAAGATAATACTCAAAATAAAAAGGCACTTGACAAAAGTCTAGAACCAATATTTGAAGATATTCAACCTGAATTTGACCTCTTTCCAGATGCAGCTGTTGTTCCATTAGAACAAAATTTAGAAGCTCCATATAGTAATGTTACTATTGAAGATCCTAATAACTCTACAAGTTCAAACAATACCTCAACAAAGTTTGTGAACTGCCTTACAGGTTTAAATGGAACCGTTGTTCAGCTTGTAAATGATACTGAGCTTATAAAATTGTTAGTTCCTGATCCTAAAATCTCTTCAGAAAAAAATGTCCCTGCTCAGTGTATTGCAGTGCTATTCTATTCAAAGAACTGTCCATTTTCAAGTATGGCAGCCCCACATTTTAATGCATTGCCTCGAGCATTTCCTGATATCAAAATGGTAGCTATAAATGCAATGCGATATCATTTGTTTAACACCCAAAATGGTATTGTTGGAGTACCAACCTTATTGCTTTTCCATAATGGTAGACCCATAGTTAGGTATAATGGCTCTGAGTATAACTTGGAATCTTTTGTGAAGTTTCTAAAAAGACATACTGGTATCGAACCCAATGAAAATTCTGTCGTGACATCACAAGATTTTGCAGGACCTGTAATTAGTTCTCCTGCCAAAGAATCTGACATGTTTTTAATAATATCTTGGCTATTTATTATTGTTAGCACCTGTTATTACTTTTCAAAATCAAAGGTTTGGAAATGGATGGTTGAAACTGTACAAAGAAATTGGAGAGAGTCTGAACAACATGCTCAACATGAGCATATAGAATAAACTTATTTGTTTTTTTGTTTAAATAAATACAAGTAAAATAATAACATGTTTTTCCTTTAATTATAATATATATAGTGAGGACCAGAAGCTTGGAATAAATTTAATTAAAATTCTTGTAATTAATTTTGATAAAAATGTTAAAATACGTCTAGTGACTTACCAAATGCCGCAATTTATTCAGGATGTCCCATTTGAGAGATATCAGATCATAAATAAATTTTTTTAATGGAACAACCTGTATATTTTATTTTTGGATTCACGGGAACATAAATCCTGATTTGGGGCCCAAAAAAGTCTGTTTGTTATTCAGAAATATTTTCCCCAAAAAAATTTTTAAAAATTGTTTTTAAGGGTTTTCCCCAAAAGGCCCCCCTTTTTTTTTTTTATAGATAAAAAAATATTTTTTGTTGAATTTTTTATGAAGATTTTTGGTGTAAGATAAAAAAACAAATGATGGAAAAAATTAACAAATATTCAACCCCGTTATTTTAAATGGAACACAGGGGGGATGATTGAAAAATTTAAATTCTGCTAACTTCCTTTTTTTTCAAATATATATAATTTTTTTTGTTGGGGTAAAAGTTGAAGTTATTTGAATTTAAAATCTGTTCTTATAACCATGTTTGCCATGGATTAACCCAAACCCATAAATAAAAATGGCAGCCATAGGCCATAAATTTGAATACAGAAGAAGAACATTTAATCCGAATAATCCGAAATAAGTGAGGTTATGTGATGAACATGAAATGTTTGTAAACTAAACGCTTTTGATATTTTTTCTTTCTGTTTGATTTTTTGAGCCCTAAAAATAGTTTAAATATGGTTAGAAGGTATGTATTAACCTCTGTCACTAACATAAATAATGTAAATTTACTTACAATATGGGGGTTGCTATATATCCAAAATATTTAAATACAGGGAGTCCCATTTTTTACTAATAAATACGTGTCTCCAGTTAAAAATTCATTAATTAACTAATACACAATAATTAAGTAAAAGCATGTTAAAAATAATTTTATCAATCTAATCTTTCTTTTTAACATATAAGATAAGAAATTAAATTAAATAGCTTACAACTGCAAACTCAGTGCTACTATTTAAATTAAAATATTTAAACCACACATCCAGGATTCAGGCATCATACCTGTAAATGGATATGGAGGCATCATTATTATCATTTGTGACATGTACACTTAGTTTGTACATATCATTGAATATAAAATAAATAGTTTTTTAAATTGTATTTCTGACTTTAGCCATACACCCGAGCGCAGGTCCCGCCGCTCTCGTTCAAGAAGTAAAGAAAGGTCATCTAAAACTACTCGCCGACGAAGTAGGTCAAGAGAACGAAGAAGGAGCAGATCTAGGGATAAACCTAGGGAAAGAAGTAGATCTAGGGATAAACCTAGGGAAAGAAGTAGATCCAGGGATAGAGTTATAAGAGAAAGAAGTAGGTCAAGGGATAGATCCAGAAGAGATAGAGAAAGAAGTAAATCCAGAGATAGGGATAGGGATAGGCTTAGGGATCGCAGAGATAAAAGGTAAGATATTTATATATTATAATATATTCTTATATACATAATTATTAGGAAGTTAACTTTATTTTAAGTTTTGCTGAAACTTTCATGGTAACGAAGTTCTATTAATCATGAAATAATGGCAAGTATTAAACTCCAAAAGTAATAAGTCTTGAATAAATTTCTTTTTTATAGACCATTGGCATCCAGTAGTGAACATTCCATTGGAACTTCTGGAAAGTAAGGCCCAATGTTTCATTTTCTGTTGTATTTAGATTATATTGTTTTATTTGCTTTGTAAATCTTGCATGGTAATCAATCTTTGTACTTACTTTTCTTTTTTATAGGCTCTTTTTATCAAAATTATATTGCCTGACATTTTAAATTTATTTTTCATCAAAGCAATTATGAGGAAACATTTTTTGTTAAATATTATCCCCAATTTTAGAATTAGAAAATCTACAGGGACTTACTTATTTATATTTATTTGCAATAAAATTAATGTGCAAGTTCTCTATTAGTTGGTGGATTGGTACTATAACAAGTGTTCTGATGAATAAGATTGTATTTTTCTGAACTTTTTAGGAGCGATAGTAAAGACAGGAAGAAATCAAGAAAAAGATCAAGATCAAGGACACCTGATAAGAAAGATGAATCTGGTCTATCTTTTGATCCTGCCAACTTGGATAAGGTATGTTGGTTAAGCAGAAATAAATCTTTTTTTAAAACTTGGGTAATACATTTTGGTTTACTATTCCAGGTAAAGGAGTTATCTAAAAATAAGGGTCATTGTTTTTAACTTATCATTTATTTTACCCTCAAATTGTTATCAAAGGTACTATTTATGCATAAAACTTTCTTATATATTGTTTTGTATTTTATATAAAATGCATCTATTGGATTCGGTAGGAAGAAGAGCAGAAGAAACTGGAATTGGAAATGCAAAAGCGAAGAGAAAGAATAGAAAGATGGAGAGCTGAAAGAAAGAAAAAGGAACAGGATGCTGTAAAAAAAGAAGCCAAGTCAGGTGCTCTTATACAAAACTTAACAGTTCCACAGGTACAATAGTTAATTAAATTTCCCAGTTTAAGATGTAATGAAATAATAGGAAGCGTTTATTAAATCCCATAAACATAACAGAAAAATGTTACTTAGGGAGGCCTCTATATAAAATTACACATACAGGGTGTCCCAGAATATGTGGGCAATCTCTTGGAATCTAATAGGAAACCTAAAAATACTATGACAAGTTCCCATAAACTTTTTTTCCTACGACCCTCTAGTACGGAGATACAGGTACATAAAGGCTCAGCAATATTATTTTTGGATAGTATTAACCTTAAACTAAAAAAATTATTCTTGATTGACATTGATAAAATCAACTGTTTACGAGAAATAAAATATTATGGTTGGTAATTTTTTTACATTATACAGGGTGTTTTCTAATTGAACCTCTATATTTAAGAAGGCAATTTTTGGGTTCGTTTTAAGAAGAAAACTTTATATGAACGTATGTCCTAAACATCTTAACTTTTGAGATAACAGGTGGTAAAATTTTCTAAAATAAATCATTTATTATTAATATCTGTAATACTACTTTGGATATTTTAATGAAATTTGGCATTCATATATATCATCTATCTGGAGGCATTTTTAGTGTACCACATAAGTTCAGTTTTAAACGTTTCTGCAAATGCAACTTCACCACAGAAGCAGCGGACCTCCCCAAATATAATATTATAATTTATATTATATTATAATAATATAATTATAATAATTTAGCAATCATTCGTAATTGAAATAAATCCTATCAAAATAATTTGTTTTGTTGTTTTTCTTGTTCTCTATCCACATATATAAAGACTTTTTTATGTTTAAAGTAAGTCTGTGTGAAAAAAGCCACTGGGCTATCAAGTTTAGGTCACACTGAATATTATAAAGTTTCACAAACTTATTTTATGTAATATGTTTCTTTATTTTGTACATCCGTGTATCATCTTAGTAAGAATTTCTGTTTGGTTTTAGGGTGCAATAAAAAAATGGTCTTTAGAAGATGATTCAGAAGATGAAGACAAAACAGATGACAAATCTGATGTAAAAAAAGAAGAAAATGTCGAAAAGGAGGAGGATAAAAGCCCAAAGAAAGAAGAAACAGTTGAGGAAAAGGTTGAAGAAAAACCAAAGGAGGTTGAGAAAAAAGTGGAAGATGAGATTGATCCTCTGGATGCATTCATGAAAGGTTATATATAAGAAAATATACAGGTTGATAAAAAAAGTTCAATAAAATACCTTAGTTTTTTTCATTTTGTAGGTGTTCAAGATGAGGTTAGAAAAATAAACAGGTTTAATGTCAAAAAAGGTGATCAAAATGACCCAACTAAAAAAGGGTCTCTTGTTATTATTTCTGGTGTTGCAAATGTTGCCAAAAAGAAAACTAATAACGATAAAGGAGAACTTATTGAACAGAATCAAGATGGGTTGGAGTAAGTTAAATAATCTATAAGTATTGGTAAATTAATTGCAGAGTAATAAATCTAGGGAGTTGAATCAAATTAGGAATTTAGGTTTGTTTTGACTATATTTATTTTTTAATTTATTTTCAGGTATTCGTCAGAAGAAGAAGCTGAAGATTTAAAAGATACTGCTGCAAATATAGCCAATAAGCAAAAAAAAGACTTAGCAAGAATAGACCATAATAATATAACCTATATTCCATTTAGAAAGAATTTTTATGTGGAAGTACCTGAAATTGCAAAAATGACTCATGAGGAAGTTGAAGCATATAAAGAAGAATTGGAAGGAATACGAGTTAAAGGTAGTAAAAAGTTATGTTAAATTTGTACTCCAACTCAATCTGGTCTAAATCTTAGTTTTTAAGTGGTTATTTCTCATTTAATTAGTATCCTATTCAGATAAAAAAAGTCTGTAGACCACAAATTTAAAGGTGCTTTTGGTTTAGGTAAAGGCTGTCCAAAACCGATAAGAACCTGGGCTCAATGTGGCGTTTCCACAAAAGAACTTAGTGTATTGAAACGGTTAGGTTATGAAAAACCCACTCCTATCCAGTCACAAGCTGTTCCTGCAATTATGTCTGGAAGAGACCTCATAGGAATTGCAAAAACAGGTATTTATGTTTTATTTTTTCCTATAGTGTCTAATAGAGAATGCCCTTCATATGGAAAACGAATTTAAAAGTACTGGCAAATTGCCCCAAAAATATTTTGTTTTATGAAGTAATATTTTTAAATTTATTTAAGTAAATATGCTGTATTCACTTTTTTTAATAAAAATTTTTGATGGATACTATTAAGTAAATGCCTTATCTAATAAAACATACACACAAAGTATTTATTAATATTAAATTTGCTTTAGGAAGTGGTAAAACTCTAGCTTTCCTATTACCAATGTTTAGACATATATTGGATCAGCCTCCATTAGAAGAAACAGATGGCCCCATTGCCATAATTATGACTCCGACAAGAGAACTGTGCATGCAGATAGGAAAAGACATCAAAAAGTTTACAAAGAGTTTGAATTTACACGCGGTTTGCGTGTACGGAGGAACTGGTATTTCGGAACAAATTGCTGAGTTAAAAAGAGGTATGAATAATACTTAATAAAATTATTGGTTTAGATTGGGATAAGAAGTGTTCAGACATACAGGGTGTAAAAAGTATGTTGCTCACGATTTTAATGGGCGATAGTAAAGCTCAAAACAAGTCATCAAAGCCAAAAACACATTTGTCAAAAGTTAATTGTTTCTGAAATATAGATTTGCTAAGGTGTACTTACCACAAAATTAAGCTGAATATCCATTTCAGGAACACAAGTCATTATGTTTTAAAACAGCACTTTTTTTATTTTTCTTGAAGAATAAGATTTCTCGGTTGCACCCATCCCGTTTTCAAAACTCTTTGGTACGCCTGCACTATGATTTGCCTAAATGGATGTAGCCGTCGTGGAAATCTTTTACGGTAAATTTGAGCTGCTAGATGAGCATTTTGGTTTGCCTCGCCATAAATTAATAATATATCGGCATATTTTCCTGATTTAAAAACATTTTGACCTACAAGAGACAAACATATCGCCACCAGTATGCACAATGCACGACTACACCAGGCTTTTTGGGTAGCGCTAATTGTTTTTTAAATTTTTAACTGGGAAAAAATTATTATTTCTTTTTATTTCAAACTCAAACTTAAAATGCTTTATTGTCTGAAGATGATAAGCAATCTTATTAACAATGCTGAAAAAAATCTTTTACCAGCATTTTATAAATGAATATGTGTAAAAAGCTAATGCAAATAAAATATTACAAATGAAATCGCATATAAAATAAACATATTTTTAAAAAATAAACATGTTAAGTTATTTAAAAATGTCATAAAATAAAATAAAATAGTGACATGTCACCCATCACAAATTAAAAATTAAAATGAAACATAACTTATAAAAATAATAAATCATTTAAATAAATAAATGCCCATATACAGTATGTCCGCGGATGTGGTTAACAAGAGGACAAATGGACCAAAAATTGAAAGATATGAAAAAAAGCCATTCTTGATAAAAAAAATCTGCTTTTTGAAAAAATATGAACTACAATGGGAAAATAGATTTTTATCGTACAGGGCGTCTCAATAATGCAAAAACATAAAATCAAGCAAGAGCAAACACTCGTTTTTGGCCTGTTAAAGAGAAATGATAAATAAAAAACTTGCTTTAAATTAATTTCTAATCCTGATTTCAAACTTACAGAAGAAAATTTAAATCTACGAAAAATTAAAAAAAAATCAACATTTTTGCAAGTACGCATTTTACATTTACATTTTTATTACATTATACATTTTTTTCATTGTATATTTATTCTTAATAATGTTTAGTAATGTAAAGGTAATCAAGTAAAAGTAGTAAAATGCGTACTTGCAAAAATGTTGTTTTTTTATTTTTCATAAATTTAAATTTTCTTTAGTAAGTTCGGAATCAGGTTTAGAAGTAAATTTGGCGCAAGTTTTTTATTTATTATTTCACGTTCAAAGGCCAAAAAATGACTGTTTGCTCTTGTTTAATTTTATGTTTTTGCATTTTTGAGACGCCCTGTATGATAAAAATATATTTTCTCATTGTAGTTCATATTTTTTGACAAGCAGAATTTTTTATCAAGAATGACTTTTTTTTGTATCTTTCAATTTTTGGTCCATTTGTCCTCTTGTTAACCGCATCCGCGGACATACTGTATATAGTCAGAATAAGTTCATTAAAACGCAAATAGACTTACTACTATTATTAAAACATGAAACTAATAATCACAGTCTTAAATATTGTTAAAATTGTCCCTCAAAACATTCCTGAACATTGTATTAGTACTTAATTTATCAAAAACAAAAATGACACATACATACATTATATCAATAATAATCACCAAAATAAATGTCTATATGTTCAGTCAGAACACATAAAACAGCCAAAGGCCAATAATCACAATACTTAGATAATGTTAAAATTGCTCATCAAAATATTCCCGAACATCGTAATAGGTTCTCGCAACAAGCAGCTTTTTAACTTCACGCTTAAATTTTCTACCATCATAGATCTTTCTTACTCGAGCAGGCAAATGATTAAAAAGCTGTCGCCCATTAAAGACGATAGAGTCATGAATCTGAGAAAATCTTGGTATGTCAGTGAAAGTGTGTGTTTGCCTTCTACTGTAGGTGGCTAGATTCTTCCCTAAAGTGTCCCTATTTTTTTTTGTGTATTAGAGATACAGTTTCAAGGATGAATAAAGAAGGTAGTGTCAAAATACTGCTTGCTATAAAAAGAGGTTTGTACAAGTCTTTTGGTCTGGCTTTATGCGTATACCTGAGTACAAACACTGTATGCATTAGCTGTTTAGCACAAGAACCCCTGAAACATATGCCATAACGTAAATGGGATTCTATTAATGCAAAATATACTTGTCTTGATACATTTTTATCTAGGTTATTTGAAATTATCCTCATAGCAAAACAATTTGAGGACAGCTTTTTGTTAAGGTGTTTAATATGGCTTTCAAACTTGAGCTTATTATCAATAAACAATCCTAGAAATTTGTTTTTAGTTTATAGATTGAAACGTTTAAAACTTAGTTTATTTTATTATCAAATGAATCTACTGATAAGCGATTAAGATGAAAGTTTCCAATTATTAAGCTTTTCAGAAATAATTGCTTTCAAAGTTTGTAACTTTGATGTCGTTTGGACCAAAACATGTCAAGTTTTGACACATATGTCATATAAACTTTTTGACTTATTTTGAGCTCCACTCTCGCCCAATAAAATCGTGGGCATCATACTTTTTACACCCTGTATATACAATGAAAATTAAATACTGTTTTTAGGAGCTGAAATCATAGTCTGTACACCTGGACGTATGATTGATATGTTAGCGGCAAATAGTGGGAAAGTCACAAATCTAAGGCGAGTTACATATATAGTTTTAGATGAAGCTGACAGAATGTTTGACATGGGTTTTGAACCACAGGTAAGTGTAACATATAAAGGAATAAGGAAAGCTATCCTATTTTCTAAATAATAATGTCAAATCTGTTTTATAGGTTATGAGAATTATAGATAATGTTAGACCCGACAGGCAAACAGTCATGTTCAGCGCGACGTTTCCAAGACAGATGGAAGCCCTGGCGCGAAGAATTTTAATGAAGCCCATTGAAGTTCAAGTTGGGGGTCGTTCCGTGGTTTGTAAGGAGGTAAATTAACACTTTAATATGGTTTTATAGATTTTTTTTTACTTGTATATTTCTTTTTAACGATAATGCATAGATATTGCCTACAGTATACCATGTGCAAAAAACTAATAAGAATATTAAGATACCCTGAGCTCTTCAGTGAATGACATCATGGCCTAATCAGTCACTTTTGATACCTATTATCTTTAGTTAGTTATGGGACTATGGTATAACTTTTATTCTAACTAAAATTGTTGTTTTTTTTCCTAGGTGGAACAACATGTTGTTGTATTGGAAGAAGATCAAAAGTTTTTGAAACTCTTGGAGTTACTGGGAATCTTTCAGGAACAGGGCAGCATCATTGTGTTCGTAGATAAACAAGAAAATGCAGATATTTTGTTAAAAGACCTTATGAAAGCTGGTTACAATTGCATGAGTTTACATGGCGGGATTGATCAGTTTGACAGGTACTTATTAAGTTTTTTCTGGATTATCTTAGTGTTAAGTATACAAGTCTTTTGAAATAAGTCAGTTTGACGTCTCCATAAGAATTGCAAGAATAATTTTTGAAACACCACGGAAAGAGTGAAATATTTCTTATAAATTTTTGTTGTCATCACTTTGTTTATTAGAAATACAAAATATCCATAAAAATCAATATTTTGGTGTAAAGGTACTAATTCACCTATTTGTTCCTTCACTAAACACCCAAAATCCCATAGTCAAAGTCAAAGTCAAAAAATAGCTTTATTGTCAAATGACACAAAAATATCGTAGACAAAGCCATATTTATAATACCTATAATAAAATATACAATATACAATTAATCAAATAAGTCATTTTTAAAATTAGATGTACAAAGTTAAAGCAACAACAAAATATTTTTACAGAGCAGTCAAACAAAAATCAAACAAAAAAAAACGCTTACACTACTAGACAATAAATCAGTCAATTCTATATATTATCCAGTCAACCAACACATCTATCTGTCATTATAAAACTCGTCATAGAGTATCCTTTCAGTTAAAACCTCTTGTAGTCTTCTAAACCCTTTATGGCTGTTGCCTCCTCAATGAAAGAGGCAGCCTATTAAAAATTTTCTTTTCCTCGTAAATAAATGACCTTTTAATTAGTTCAGAGCAGGAATCATTTGGATAGAAATAAAGTAAAAACTTGTTATGAGCATAAACATATTTACTTTTTAAAAACTAAACAGACCACCTCTAAAATATAAATACAAGTTAGGGTATTTACAAATTAAACTAAGAGACATTAAGTAATATTAAGTCATATAAACATGTTTATTTCACAAAAGCATTAAAATCGCAAAACTTAAAACATTAAAAAAAAAAAAAAAGAAAGAATGACCGGATCCGAGTGAGCAATTTTTTTTAAACAAGCTTAACTTTGTGAATGGCAGTTCAGTTTCGACGAGTCGCCCAAATTCTGACTGGAGCAACATTGAACCGTAATAGGACTGCTTTCAAGAAACCTCCAAACATGCCGATTTTTCAGATGTTGCAAAATTTATACCTAACAGCTTAATTCTAACATATTTTGCTAAGATTTTTATGAAAAGAGAGAGAAAGTGTTTGTCCTACAAAAATTATGATAGGTATACCGAGTCCTCCACGTCAAACATGCCCAAAAAACATGTATGTATAACGTCATCACTAACAGGCTAATTTTTTGAATATTGTTTAAAAAATTATTTTTTAAAATTATTCACAGTTTTGTCCTACAAATAGGTCAATAGGATTTTGTAGTTTTACAACCTAAATATGCCAATTTCAGGGGTGCTACTGTATTCATTACTAACAGTAGGACAAAAATAGCAGATGGTAGATAAATTTATTCCATGAAGAAAAAATGAACTCTCCCACAAAAATAGTGGTAGACAGAGCTAGGCCTACAAATTTTCTAAATATATATTTTTTTCTATAAGAGTGATTGGATTTTATACAATAGTTTGATATTTTGACAACGAAATAAAGATTGAGCACCGCGTAATCGATGTAAAATTTCTCGTAGAATCAGAATCTATACATACATTTGACAAATTATTACGTTGATAGTCGGAAAATTGGAGAAACAGGTTTTCTTTAAGAGGCAGTACATCAACTTTTATTCTGATTTTACTCATTTAATTCTGAATGAAATAAATCCAAAATTGGTATACCAACTCTTTGGAACATTAGGAAGGGGAAACATGTGTTTTTTCCTCAAAATTTTCCGGAAAACGCATTAGCCTTTTTCCTTGGAAGTCTTAAAAAAGATCCGCTAGGTTCAGCACCGGTGGGGACGAACATATGTTTTGAATTCTATATTGACAACAACGTAATAGGTTCTGAATCAAAATGGAATTAACCGAAGATAATGTACCTGGGGCAAAATTAAAATTTTTAAAAATACAAGATCATCTTGTCCAATTCTTAAAACGATGGCTTGCATGTCGCGTATTAAAAATGTCTTAGTTGAAAGGTTAGTTGATTCATAAATAGCCTGCAAATGCATAGGATTTTTTTGCCTATTTCAGTACAATGGCTTAATTGCTATGTATGTATCACGTTCGACCAGCAGCACGAAGGTCCCGATTTCAATTCTACAATGACCCCAAGAACTTTTTTTTATCAAAAACAGAAATGGCCTGTCTACAAGAATCAATATTAAAGAAAATACTCGCGACCTAAGACCGTGATCGTATGGTAGCGTGGGAAAAATTCCCACGATCAAGAGCGGCTTTTATCAAAGGGTGAACGCGACCCAATATAAAAGGCATCGCGAACGCACAATTTTTGTGGGCATAATAATTTGTTTTAAATTTTTTTATGCACCATATTTATTTATTTTAATAAAAATAAAACATTAGTTCCACGGTGTCAATATAGAATTCAAAACATATGTATCCCCACCACCGGCGCTGCCCGTAGCGGATCTTTTTTAAGTCTTCCGAGGAAAAAGGCTTATTAGAGGTATGTGACTTTTCCAGAGTAATTTCCTGTCATATTTTATCTGATTTCTTTTGCCTATAGGTTAGGTTAGGTTTAAAGTGAGTGGACCTTTTACGCCCTCCACCGCGACCGCTGGGTCTAATGTGGCTCACCTCTTTTATATTTCTCCCAATAGGATCAGACTTCTAATGATTCCGATATCAAACTGGGAGAATGCTCTTTCATCTTCCTTTACTCGTGCCGCTACCGGACACGAGCACAATATGTGTTCTGGTGTCTCTGTCTCCTGGAAAGTATGACGAGCAGACGATTAGATCCGTCATGCCCTCCTCTCCCGGTATAGTGACGTGGGTAGCTACAGGTCCTTGTTACAGGAACCAGATGTACCTTCTGAGGCCGTATCTCCGGCCTTTTCCTATGAAAACGCTTCTATCCGCTTTCTGTTTAAAGCCAGGGAACCCTTTTCCCTATAAAAGCGGTTTCAGGGACCCCTTCCTAAGCACCTGCTTGTTCGGGATGGATTAGCCCTTCCCCGTGAAACAGGCGCCTGTGACTTCAGGGGCACTTTTCGAAACGGATTCACCCGTTTCGGTCGGGGCACCCTTGTCTGCTTGTGACCTTTGTCACTTTTTTCCTATGAAAGCGGTTCTGTCCGCTTTGGGTTTAAAGCTAGGGAAGTAATAGTCCACGGCAGAGCCCCGCATTACCGCAGTACGGCTAGATATTCCGAGAGCTCGCCCTGTATCTCAGAGGCACCGTTGAAGACACCTGTTTAAGGCACAGGATGTCATTCATTCATCAGCACGGTATGCTAACACCTTGAGTTAAGCCTTGTGTTCGTCTTAGCTTCGGATCCCGTCCCATACGCTAGCCTATAACACAAAAATTGCATTTTTTGACTTAAATCACTATGGTAAAAACTCCATAAAAATAAATCATCCGTGAAGAAAAAATCATTATCTGGTATTCTTGATATAAAAATAATTATTGTGTTTCAGGGATTCTACTATTATTGACTTTAAGTCTGGTAAAGTTAAGTTATTAGTTGCTACGTCGGTGGCAGCCAGAGGTCTTGACGTTAAGCAGCTCATATTGGTTGTTAATTATGATTGTCCGAATCATTATGAAGACTATGTTCACAGGTAAGGAATAATTTATAATGTATTGTAAGAACGACTGATTTCCAAGACTTATTTTTCTAGATGTGGTAGAACGGGCAGAGCCGGTAATAAAGGATTTGCGTATACCTTTATTACTCCAGAACAAGCGAGGTATGCTGGTGATCTTATTAAGGCTCACGAATTGGCAAATGTCCCCGTACCTGAAGCTTTGCGGAAGTGTTGGGAGGATTATAAAACAAAACAAGAGTCTGAAGGTAAGTAAATGTGAAATGGTGTTTTAAAGCGTATAATTAAAATTTATTGTTTTTCAGGCAAAAAGGTTCACACTGGAGGAGGTTTCAGTGGCAAAGGCTTTAAATTTGACGAAAACGAAGCTGCAGCCGCTAACGAACGTAAGAAGTTCCAGAAAGCTGCGTTGGGTCTTCAGGATAGCGACGATGAAGATTTGGAACAAGATATTGATCAGCAAATTGAGAGTATGTTTGCTACAAAAGAATTGTTAAAGAGATCAAGGCGCCGCTCGGTAAGTGTAAATTTTAATGTATTCAATAGGCAAGTTTTACACAATCAAATTAAGGACTTAGACTAATATTTTTTAGTGAAATATAAAGTATATACACTGCTCAAAAAAAAAAAAAAAAAGGAACACCTCTTAGTCCATTTGTAACTTTTAAGGCATTTTAATTACATTCAGATCAAGCTTACATATTTTAAAAGACACACATTTCTCACAATAAATCAAAGAATGTGTCATTTGAATAATCATTTATTCCTAAGAAAAAATTTACAAATTAAAAAGATACAAAAAAACAAAGTGTCAAATATATAATATATTATCTCCTTTATTATTCATCCCATCAAAATATTTATATAACTTTTTATATAGACAATTTAGAAAGCTGTATTTTTCTCCATACATTTTTTGTATCTCTTATAGTTTTTAAGATATTAATGAATATTTTTTAAAATTAAAAATGCCAATATCTCAAAAACTATAAAAGCTACAAGAAATTTTATCTAACATGAATTATGTATTTTTACAAGACCTTTAATTTAAGCTATATAACTTTTTTGCCTAAAAACACCAAGCTAATATTTTACAAGTTTATTAAAAAGTGTTCCATTAATTTTTTAAGCAGTGTATTTTGGTACATTAATAAAAAATGTGAAATTTGCTTAATATCATTTTTGGTCAGTTAAGCTGAATGTTTTTTTTAATTATAATTCATACATGACATTTATTTCGCACTTTTGACATTCTCTAACATTTTTTATAAAGATGGTTGATGTAATTTTATCACTATTAGTCCGTTTTGTTGAATGTTCCTATTAATGTTGATTTGTTTGCACGACTCCCCTTGGACATAATACCCGTGTCTCTCTGTTAATACTAAATAGGACATGATTTTGTCATTGTAGTATGATTTTTTAAAACATTTTGACCCTCTAAAATATTTTGTTGAAGTACGCCAATGACTCGCACAATATGTTAAAACCATTACCTTCCTTAAACTATTTTTTTTTAATTAAAATAAATTTAGTGTAATTATTTGTTTAATTTATTTTAATTTTATTATTATCAGACGGTTTTGTTGAAAGTTTCTATCAATTTTAATGTGTGTTGTTAGCAGAGCTGTCGGTAATTGAATTAAAATAATTGAATAATCGTATTCAGTTACTTCTCAATAATTGGATTACATTAATTCAATTAGTTTCCGGAAAAGGTAATTGTATTTGGATTATCAGTTAATGGGATATTGTAATCGTAATTGGTAATTTATTTTCACGAATCCCAAGTAATTGAATTACCTTATAAGTAATTCGATTACTTATAAAGTAATTGAATTACTTCGAAATTAATTCAATTACCTAATAAATAATTGAATTACTACGAAAAATTCAATAACCTTTCTTTATGGAAAAACTGCCGGAATTTCGGCCAGCGAGAAAGAGCATGTTGAAACACGGTGGGCCGCTTTGTATCCGGCGAACGCCGCCTCCATGCCAATTTAGTATTTTCGATTGATGCTTACCGCCACCGTTTTTATGCTTTTTTTGTGGAAAAATTTGTCGTTGTTTTGGGTAGGATAAAAAAAATATTTTAGCGTCCTTAAATGTTGAACTTGTCGAGAAAGCAGTTTGAATAGTGTGACGTGATGTATAATGCATATTATTATAAATATTTTATTTGTTTAATGTATCGTGTTTAATATATGTGGTAATTTTAATAGATTAATTTCTAAAATATTCAATTACTTTTAGTTTTAATTGATAATTAAATTACTTTTAACAAACATGCTAGTAATTGTTTTTTGTAATTTACTACTACTTAGAAGAGTAATTGGTAATTGTAATTGAATTACTTTTTAAAAGTAATTGCGACAGCTCTGGTCGTTAGCCATACTTTTATTTAAAATGGTCTTAATTTAAGCACCAGAACCCTAAAAAATATTGTTCTTTATACTGTTGAATGTCATATACAGCTAAATATTTCACTAATGCATTAGTGTTTTTGTGCCATTTATTATAGATTTAGATTCCACACCCTATAATACAGTAATAATTTTTTTTTCAGGTGTTAGTCCTGCAGCTGCAGCTGCGGCCGCTCAAGCTTTAAATTCCGGAGGTTCCGCTGTTGACAAGTTGGAGTTGGCGAAGAAACTTGCGTCCAAAATTACTCTTACAAAAAGTAACAACTTCGATACTAAATTTGCAACACAACAGGCTGCCGAGTCAATACTTAAAGGTAAGTAATAATAAGTTTTTTGTTTAAATGTTTTAGTTCATGCCAGAATAATTTTAAAATGTTTAAAAAGTTATGTTATAAAAATTGTGGCTGCTCAAGGGGGAGGCCTTTAATTTAATTTTTTGTTAGCATTTGGAATTTTCTGTTTTATTTCATTTTTCGGAATTACATTTTAATTTAAAGAGTATAATTAGTATTTGTATTAATATATTTTTTTTTGAAGGAAAACACGACCTATTTCGCAACGCATATTTTTTTTACAGGTAGTAATTCTGCTCTTCCTATAACTGCGAAAACTGTAGCCGAACAACTAGCGGCCAAACTGAACAATAAATTAAACTATCAACCCAAAGACGACGAGGACAAGATGGACGAAGAAAGTGAACAAACCTTCAGGAAGTATGAGGAGGAGTTGGAGATTAATGACTTCCCTCAGCAGGCTAGATGGAGAGTTACTTCAAAGGTATGTGTTTATATTAAATACAAAAAGTATTCACATAAGTATTCTTCTTATTACTTGTGAAAAAATTGAGACAGTTTTGTCAAGTGTTTTTTGAGATATTCGATTTTAACTAACGGGTTTTTGTATAGTCTAAAAAACGGAGTAATCCGTAAAATACGGGGCATCTGGCAACTTTACTGAAAGAATCAGGTTTCCGCATGTGGTCTGTTTTTTCCAGGAAAAGTATTAGGTGGATGGGGCTAAATATTAAATGATTCGTTTCAGCATTTTATACAAGAAAATAAATAACATTTCTCAGGGGTGTTCAATAGACCGGGCCAAAAAAATATATATTCTTTTGAAAAATATATTGAAAATATATTCAAGGTGACCAAAAAAATATCGTTAAGCCCTTAATATTCATATTAAGAGGTCTATCAACTTTATTTTCGATTTTTTAGATGTGCTTACATTTTTGGTCAAAATTAAACCCTGAGGTAAAAAATGTATCTTATATATTCTAGGGAAATCTAAATTTTACTAAAAAGTCTGTCAAAATTTGATATACATTATATATTTTTTATTTTGAAATTTTGTAACTAAACAATATTGACTCTTTAAGGGAATTTATTGCTCTACAAAAAAAGTCCACTAATGTTTTAACATAAAGTTACTCTATTAAATGTTATTTGCAATTAAAGTAAAAAAATAATTATTGTTTTTTACGGTGTTGACTCAATTTTTTTTACTTAATAGAACAAATTAATGTTTTATATAATCAAAAATCATCATTTTATTAATATTGTCACTTAAAATATCTAAAATTCATCATATATCCAAACTTTTTCTCTTTATGTAAAAACATTAGGACCACCTGGTTATCATAGCCACATCCCAATGGTTCTGTAATACAACAGATTCAAAATCAATAATGAAGAAAAATTTCAAAAACGCCAAATATGATGATATTAACCGGCACTTGCAAAATGTAATCGGACGTAATCTTATAGAAAGTAAAAGCACCAAACGATTTTACAAATATATCAAAAGCATATTAAGCTCGAAAGTCTCTACTCCGATACTTAGGAACAGGAACAACACCTTAACAGCAATCCCTACAGAAGTAGCAAATTTGTTTGCAGATTATTTTGAGGGCACATATACGCCGGAACCCACAAATGGCTTTCCTATCTTAGAATCGTTAGACCAAGTTCAATATTCACTAACATCCATAACCATCAACAAAGAAAAGATCATTACAACAATAAACAACCTAAAGGCAGATTGTAGTCCTGGGCCTGACAACATACAACCTCTGTTTCTGAAAAATGTGTCTTCCATCGTTGATGTGTTACAAAAGCTTATGCAAACGTCTCTTAATGAGGGAAGAATCCCCCAAGAATGAAAAGAGTCTATAGTGATTCCTATTTATAAAAAAGGCGATAAATTCGAAGCTAAGAATTATAGGCAAGTAAGTCTTACATCCATTTCATGCAAGTTAATGGAAAAACTAGTTGCTGATGAATTAACCACCTTTTTATTAAACAATGGCGTTTTAAGTGACAACCAAAGGTAGATCAACGGTGTCTAATCTGTTAAAATGTGTAATTGATTGGACAAAACTGCAAGATCAAAGCCATCCAGTTGACATTATTTATTTAGATTTTAGTCGAGCTTTCGCCCAAGTACCTCACAAAAGGCTGCTTCAAAAATTGGAACTTTTTGGTATAAGGGGAAATTTACTTAATTGGATCCAGGACTTTTTATCAGACAGGACATGTCGTGTCAGAATAAATGGCGAACTATCCCGTCCATACAGAATTACTAGCGGAGTGCCACAGGGTTTTGTTCTGGGACCAATCCTGTTCAATGTTTTTATTTGTGATCTTGCAAAAGGAATAACATCTCCTCTCTTCATGTATGCTGATGACTCCAAGTTGTATAATAACCCAATAACAAACTACAATGTACTAGTAAATGACCTAAAAACAATAGAAGAATGGTGTTCTACATGGTCTTTGCAACTCAATAAAGAAAAGTGTTCAGTATTGCATATAGGCTCTAACAATCCTTGTTTAGGGTACACTCTTGGAGAAGTCACCTTAAAAACTGTATCCACTCAAAAAGATTTAGGGATTCTGATCTCTAATGATCTTAAATGGCAGCTTCATATAGGAAACATAGTTAAAAAAGCCAACACTATTTCATACATGGTGTTACGGTTTGATTTTTCCCCATTCCCATGGTAGTACAACGGCTTTGACTTGGTAAAGTGTCAGAGACTTACCTGGTGGTGTAAGTGGGTTTGCTTGGGTAAAATAACGGGGTATCTATTTTCTGTTAAGTAAACTTTATTTAGAATTGTTATATTTATTTTAAAATTGTGTTCGTTTTGTGTGATTCTCCGTGGATGTCCTGTCCACATGTAATTTTTCTTTGTTTAGTACGGTAAGTCATTCTGATTCCATTGAATTTGTCCTTCTTAAATCTTAAATCTTAATCTTGCGAGGCTAAAAGCAAAACAAAACAATTATTTTAATTAACCTTTTTAAACATTATATCTATTCTCTTTTTTTCATAAATTAGATTTTTATTATAAATTAAGCCAAAAGAGTGTAGTACCTCCTTGTGTTTTCTTGGATTACTCTCTCTAACATTCACATTTCATAAATTAATAATTTAACAAATTAAGTTTGTTTACATGTCAGAATTTGTGAATGACAGCCCAGAAATGTACAAAACACACAACAAAAGATTGTGCTAAATCACCCATAAGGTGCCTCACAAGGAGTTAAAGAAAAACCCAAAAAGAGTCATTTTTTTCTTAAGGGCCAGGTCAATTCATTTTATTCTTGAACTGTGTCTTGGCATAGTAGCTGGCACAGTTTAACGCGTTTTTTTTAAACGGATTTTCCACGAAAGAGATAGTATTTCCTAAATCTGTAGTAGTGCTGCTTCAAACTGGAGGATTTGTTTTATTTAGGAAAAACACAAAAAGTCTTTTTCAAGTGATTTATTGCAAATAAAAGGCCAACCTACCACCTTCTGGTAAGTCATTCCAAATCTAATTTTATTTTCTACTTTTTAATACTTATTCCTTATTTATATTTCGATATTAAATTAAAAATTCAACTAAGCCGCCTATTATTTTTTTTTAACGAATAAGCCTAACCATAAATATAATGCTTATTTAACTTTTTATTATAACTTTTTATTGCTTTGATACATCCAAGAAAACGCAAATGTACCCAAACGTAAACCCTCTTTTTAGGCCTTTTTTTTTCCTTCGGGATTTCTTCTATCCTTACGATACGATACACGGGTACTTACCTATCGGAGACTGCTCCTGGTGAAGGCTGTATCCCTCATTGAGCCGGCTTACTCCTAGATCCAGTGTGTTGCAAGAACGGGTACTGGATCAATATTCCACCACGCCGGATTTGCTGTTACCCGATAACAGGTTTGATGAACTAACTCCCAGGTATTTCGTATTGCTAAATACTCTGTTTCGATTTATATGATTTCTAGGGCTATTCTAGTATATGATTTTGCGTATAGTCTTAGGTCACTCACATACATTTAAGCAATAATCACGTTTGTACACCGAGGGTATACGTATACGCGAGGTACACTGTACTGCTGTTAGTTAAGTCACCAACAACAAAATTCAGAACTAACCACTTCACGCAGTTGTGATTAAACCTGTAAACTATCTGTTAATTTTTTTTTGTATCTTTTCTATCTTATAACTAATAATACTTTTAAATAATTTTAAACTTCAATGTTAAAAACAGATATTCGAGACTGACACAGATCAGTTGATAGCTTTAGCCACGGGAAGTAGAGCTGGGCATAGGGCTCCGGCTACCATTCCCATTGACAATAATCTTAGAGTTTAGAGTACTGGCTTGAGGCTTTCTCGTGTAAATTAACCTTTGAATCATTTTAATAATTTCTTTTTTTTGTAACCCAACTGTTAATAAAGATTTGTATGTTGTTGTTATTGTTTCGGATTTGGTGTTTTATTTTAATTAGTTCTGTAGATTTCCTGTTTTCTTGGAAACTATCGCTTTTCCTAACCTTGGGCCTAAAACAGGTGGCGTTTTAAACCCCCCCACCTCTCTGACTAGCTAGTCTGGGTATTGCCCAGTAGGAAAAGCGATAATAAGAACAAATAAGAATTGAACCACACAACCTTTTAGTACGGCGCCGCCAACTGGGGTTGCGTAATAATGGTACAGAGGGCATTTAAGAACATGTCGCCAGAATGTTTAGAAAGAATTTATAAGACATATATACGCCCAATACTTGAATACGGCGCCTCAGTATGGAACCCATATTTTGTTAAAGATATACATGCCTTGGAACAAACCCAACGAAGAATCACCAGAATGTGTCCAATTATGCGTAATTTATCTTATGAGGAAAGAATGAAAGTTTTAAACTTAACAACTTTGTCAGAGCGTCGAACTCGGGGAGACCTTATAGAGACTTTTAAAATATTGCATGGGCATTATTCTGTCAGCTTAAACTTCTTCCAGTTAAACAGAAACGACAGATTAAGAGGGCATACATACAAGTTAAAACAGGAGCGTTTTTATATGCTCTGTCGTCAACACTTTCTATCAAATAGAATAGTCAGGAAGTGGAACAATTTACCGAACAGCTGTGTTTGTGCGGAGACAGTGAACGCATTTAAAAACATGTATGACAGTCTCAATTCGAATACAAGTTTGAACGGCTGTAGCCGCCTAACTTAATCCACTAATAATAATAATAATAAATATATCAATGTTTAAAGCTTGATTACTCGGAAACGGCTTTTTTGGCGAAAATTTACAATAAGACCTTTTTTTTTTTGTAGGGAATTTAAATTCCCAAAAATATATATATGCAGATCAATATTTTACCTCAATGGATTGGAAGTTTTGACGCAAAAATAAAAGCACGACTAAAAACTCTAAAATAATGTTGATAGACCTCTTAATATTGATAGGTATTAAGGGATCGACCTTCATGATATATTTTTTTTGTCACCTTTAACAATATTTTTGATATATTTGTCAAAAGGAAATAGTCGATTTTTTGGCCTTGTCTAGTGTTTACATTTATTACTTAATATACAGGGTGTCTCACGGTGACCGTCCATTAGAATATTTCAGAAACTACTTCGATTTGAATTTTGAAAATTTGGGATGTCGGGTTTTCGGGCATGTCCTCCTCAATCAAAATAATGGCGTGCATGTAACGCTTCCGGTTATATTTTTTTTGCGTTCCCTTCTTCATTCTAAACAACTTTTATTAAAAGTTTTTTTCCCTGCTCTATCGGTTTCTGAACAAAAAAATGTTTTTCGCAAATTTTCACGTTTAACATGATGTCTCCTAAAATTAAATATCTTTTTTAAAATAAAACAGTAAAACTCGAAATTCCGGTTATGGAATTAGATATTATTGTGCTCGATAACGGCATGTCAGAAAATGAAATTTTAGATACAGTGAAGAGGAAAAGTAACAACTTTTTATCTTTATGAAAAAACATAAAAAACTTCATTTTTTTAAATACGATGCCACATTGCTGATTTGTTCAATGGATAGGCGAGAACATTTCCTATCTTTTCATATAGGGTGACCCTATACCTAACTAGAACAGTTTTAAACTTATTTATGGTTTTTTGCAAAATCCTCTAAATATCAAGCAGTTTTATTAATTTTTGGCAAGAAGGCCATGATAAACAAAGTGATACGATGTATCTAGGGACCCGTTGTCATTTTGTTATAATTAGTTGATTGTCAACGTTTTGATACGAAGTTTATTCCTGAAAAATATTGTGAGAAATGGAAAATAATGCGTATACAAATGCTGACATATTAAATTTATTTTTTATTCATGGCGAGTGTAACAGAATTATCAGTCGTACATGCAGAGTTTTCAACGAAAGATATCCAAATTTAACACCAATGAACAGAATAAAATTTAGAAATATTATGAGAAATCATCTAAATTATGGAACAATTAATGCAGTAAGAATTTTACCAAAGCCAGTAACCTCAAATGAAGATAACATTATCAACGTATTGGCCTATTATCATGTTAATCCCGAAGCCTCTACTCGTGCGGCAGAAGACGATTTAGGAGTTTCACGAGCATCTATTCAAAGAATTTTAGCAGAACATGGCATGCACCCTTATAAATTCAACGTTCTTCATGCTCTTCATCCCGGAGACGCACCACAACGCGTTGAGTTGTGTGAAATGATTTTACTACGAACACAAGAAGATCCGGAATTTTTACGAAATTAAATGGACAGACGAATCAAAATTCACAAGAGAAGGTATTAATAATAGACATAATTCTCATTTCTGGAGCACTGAAAATCCTCGCGTCATTCGAGAACGAAATTTTCAAAACAGATTCAGTGTAAATGTATTTGCCTTAATGATGCATGACCAAGTACGCCATCATATTTATGAGGGTAGTTTGAATAGCGAAAGATACATGGATATTTTACAAACGGTTGTAACAGACTTCGTTGATAATCTGCCTTTGGCTAGAAGAGATTGTTGGTATCAACTGGACGGCGCTCCGCCACATTGCGGAAATGTCATAAACCAAATATTATACGATATGTTTGAAGATCGATGGATTAGACGCCTAGGACCGTGGAATTGGCCACCAAGGAGTCCTGATTTGACACCGTTAGACTTTTATCTTTGGGGAACAAAAAGCAGAAAATTTACTCTACTCCCGTCGATTCGCAGAAAGAACTGGAAGCCCGAATAAGAAGAGCCTTCGACGAACTTAATCCAGCTGAAATAGCGAGCGCTACTACAGAAGCCGTTATGTCCAATATTCAAAAGTGCTTAAGAGTCACCGGGGGGCATATTGAACATTTAGATTAAAATAATTTTTTGTGACTAGTGCTACACAATATTACGTATTGTTTATTACTATTTTTAAAGATATTCAATTTTAGTTATCTTCATTTGAGGTTACTGGCTTTGGTAAAATTTGTTTATCATGGCCTTCTTGCCAAAAATTAATAAAACTGTTTTATTTTAAAAAAGAAATTTAATTTTAGGAGACACTATGTTAAACGTGAAAATTTGAGAACATTTTTTTGCTCAGAAACCGATAGAGTAGGAAAATTTTTTTAATAAAAGTTGCTTAGAATGAAGAAGGGAACGCAAAAAAATAATATACAGGGTGTTCCATTTAAAATAAGCGAGTTGATTGCTACTTCCGGTATAACCGGAAGCGCTCCATGCACGCCATTATTTTATTTGAGGAGGACATGCCCGAAAACCCGACATCCCAAATTTTCAAAATTCATATCGAAGTAGTCTCTGAAATATTCTAATGGACGGTCACCGTGAGACACCCTGTATAAAGGACACATTTTTACCAAGCTTTTATTAAGCTTAACCTCTATGTATCTGTTAACGGAATCTTTCAACTTAATTTTCACCAATTTCAAGAAGTCTCTTAAAAATTTGTATAGGGTCAAGAGCCGATGACAATACAATTATTTCATAACTTCGTTTAAATGTCCTGACTAGGATCATCAGAATAAAAACAATAAAATGACACTTTTTCAAAATGACAATCCTTGCGCATTCGCCAAGGCCTAAATAGCACAAAAGGCTTTTTACAAGAAATCCAGGCTACTGGTAACAAAAGAAATATTTTTGGAGAAAGGGTTTTTCATATTTCTTTATGTTGGAGTTTCCTTTTCCATATGGAATTTTATTATGATCCGTTGGCCATGATTAAGATTACCTTTGATGTTGTTTTGTAGTGATGAGCAAAGCAAGACCAAGACCAAGACCAGGCTTGCAAGACAAGACCAAGACCAAGACTAGCCCGGTCTTGCAAGCCAAAGGAAGGTCTTGGTCTTGGTCTTGCACCACCCGGTCTTGGTCTTGCTGCAAGAATCTTGCTGGTCTTGCTTTTTTTGGTAGTAATAATTTAAAATAAATAATCTTGAATAAAATATATTTTTTTAATACTTAAAAACAAATAAAGATGGAGACTATATTTTCTGCATTAAAATTATAAAATATGCCAATTTTAACCTTACACATACGTTTAAATTATTTGATTAAAAAGCATATTTTAAATGTAGGGGTTTATTTATTTATGCTCCATTTTTAGTTGAATTGAGACACAACCTATTTTTATACATTTAGTGGCACATAGAAACATTTTAGTGATAAGAATTATTTAAATTTTCTTTGAAGAAGCATATAAAATTAAAAGAAATACAAAACTATGTACTGTGTGAGCAGAAAAAAAACTTTTAATTTCAACCAGATGTGAAATTCGGTTAAAATAATTCTAATATGTAAACATTGGTTTCTGATTTAAAAAAGTTATTCAGAAATATTTTTAGTTCATATAACTTTTTATCTTTAAGTTAGTCAAACATTTGCCGTACAAAGTTTGTGCAAATACTTTATAAACATTCTGCATATACAGAGGGGCTCAATAGTGTGACAAAGCTTATCTCTAAAACCGTTTATGATGGTGATAAACTAAATATACAAAAATATAGAAAAAAAGAGCGTAAAATGGAAAAAAAAATCTATTCCAGAATTTTCCGAAGAATCCACTGACACTCAAGAAAACTCCCTTATTTTTAGCTTTTGTCCTAAAATAAAAAAGTTATGACAAAAAATCCATTAAAAAAATCATATATATTATGCTGTAAAATTGTTAAACTGTCATATAGAAACAATTTCAACGTAGATGGTTATAAGAATAATTTTTGGTTTTGACAAAAATGACCTCATTATTATTCTTTTAGCATAGTTTTGCCTTTTCCGTCAAAACCGAAAGTAATATTTACAATCCATTTGTATAAAAATTATTCCTATATGACATGATAAAATTTATTTTTTGTTAATTCATCTCTTTTACATTTATATCTTGATTGATTGATTGATTGATAAAATAAATACACAAGTTGAGGTTTTGTCCGCCTCGACACTGCAGCCTACAGGGCTTGTTGTATCTCTTGTGTATTTGTTTCAGTTAAAAAGGTTTGACACCTTAGACAGGTGTAGTAGCCCTTTTACTGTTCTTTTCTGGTCTCCAGCCTCCTGGTGGTTAGTGTCCACCATAAGGTTTTGATTTGTTCTCCAGTATGTAAGTGCAGGGCACTCATATATGATGTGAGAGGCTGTCTCTTCCTCTTCGTCACATAGTCTGCAAATGGGTTCTTCTCTATAGATGCCCATAGTGTGCATATGTTTTCTTAGGGTGCAGTGTCCGGTTATTAATCCTGTCACTATTCTAATCTGATTCCTATTTAGTTTTAGTAATTCACTTGTCAATGCTTTCGATGGTGAGTCCAACATTGATTTACTGTGATTTTGCCTTGGAATGTGGTTCCAGTATGACTGATGTTGTGTTTGAATCCACCGAGTCATGTAGCCACGAACCGAGGCTTTTGGTATTCCAAAAACAGGTTCAGGACCCACAAACATTGCTGCGGAGCCTCGCCTGGCCAGGGAGTCTGCATTTTCATTGCCCTGTATTTCCTGTGTCCTGGCACCCAGGAAAGTGTAACTTTGTTGTGGTTAGCCAGGTTTAGGAGGCATTGCAGACAGTTCCAAACCAACCTTGAGTTGACTTGTTGGGATGCCAAAGCTTTTATGGCCACTTGACTATCAGAGAAGACAGTAATGTCCCTGCCCTTATATCTCCTCCTCAAGTTCTCTCGCAGACAAAGTTCAATGGCATATAGTGGCATATTTCCCCAGGGAAGCATAAGCATTAAACCTGGGGGGTCATACCATGTATTCCTGCGCCGGCTCCATTGTCAGCCTTGGATCCATCGGTATACCAAACCAAATTCCGAGACTGACCAGGAGATCGCTCACTACCGCCCCAGGTAAGCTGGGTTTTGTATGGTCTGTGTGTATTTATCCGTTTTGGCATTGTATCACTGCTCATCTCAAATATTGGGTTTGTGATACTGCTCGTTATTCTGGTGTGTCCTAGGGCAGGCCCAGAGCACCAGTTGCCGTTACATTTCAGCCTGTATGCCCCAATCCTCGCCTCCGCCTTAATAATTATACCAAGAGGGGGAGGCTTAGTAGGGTTTCCATGGCAATAGCTCCCGTTATACAGAGACATGCTAGTCGCTGGAGTTTGGATAACTCCAGCTCTGCTTTTCTCTGTTCTATTTTTGGCCACCAGATAGTTGAACCGTAGGTTATCATGGGTCTTACCACAGCAGTGTACAACCAGTGCACTATGCGTGGCTGAAATCCCCAATTCTTCCCCACAGCTCTTTTGGTAGCCATTAGAGCCATTTTGCCCTTATTAATCACATTCTGCATATGTGGATTCCAGGTTAGCTTAGAATCCAGAGTTAATCCAAGATTCTTTACCTCCTGGACATAGCCGAGTGTGGTACCGAAGAAGTGAGGAGATATTAAATCATCCAGCTTCCTTCGTCTAGTGAAGGGTATTAGCGCAGTTTTGCCAGAATTAACAGTAAGGTTTTCCTTGTTGCACCATCCCTCCACAATTCTCAGTGCCCTTTGCATAAGCTCCGAGGTTGTTTTGTTATGCTTCCCCACGACAAGTATAGTGATGTCATCCGCATACCCCTGGGTATAGAAGCCATTATTATTCAGTTCCACCAGGAGTTCGTCAACAACCATATCCCACAGTAGTGGGGATAGAACCCCTCCCAGCGACCTTTGCAAAGGATTTTGAGAATTTTATCTTCTCTCACCCTGCTTATAATCGCCACTAGCCAGATTCCGTGAGAGACGTGGCCGATCCCCAATCCGCCACCCGGGGACGCGCTTGGTAGGTGCCACCACCATTTATATCTTAGTTTTAACAAGCAATCTAATGGTGCCACTTACATTGTGGAACAAAAATAATGTTTTTCTGGATTTTGAAAATTTTTGATCCACCCTGTAAGTTGCATTAGAGCTAGATAGATAGATAATTAAAAAAAACATTAGAAATATGAAAGTTATTTTCAGCTTCTATAACTTTTGTACCCCTAGCTTTTCTCTGTCCTGAACGGTTTTGGAGATATTGTGCTTTGTCGAACCATTGAGTCACAATCCCATTATTTTTGCAACATGTTAATGAATTTACTCGTTATCGTTGTTCAAGGACTGCATAAAATAGCAAAATGATCCATTTAATTATTGTTTTATTAAAGAAACCTGTAACTTATGAAATAATCACCTTTTTTGGCAGTTCTCGCCACATTTTTTTTGTATTTCGGTATAAAATACCGTCGTAAATTGAATATAAAAATAAAATATTGTAATATTTTATAAAAAGTTGCAGAAGTGCAAGAGTCTTGCAGGTCGGTCTTGGTCTTGCGTAGTCTTGCACTCCTCGGTCTTGGTCTTGGTCTTGCATACTCTGGTCTTGGTCTTGGTCTTGCAAGCAGAAAGGCGGTCTTGGTCTTGCTGCAAGACCAAGACCAAGACCAAGACTGCAAGACTAAGACCGGTCTCGCTCATCACTATTGTTTTGGGATTAAAAAAAAAGAAAATAAATTATGATGGTCCAATAATCAATTATGACCAATTAATATGGCATAAGAGTAAAATAAAAGTTATTAGCAAAATAATTCATTTATAGTAAAAATTTGGTGTGCAATTTACTATATTTTTAAAATAACTCTAATTTTGGAAATAGCTATCAATTAAATAAATGTAACATTTAATATCAAGCACCCCACACTTTTTTACTATAATTGAATTGTTTTGTTAATAACTTATATTTTATTTTAGTCTTATTCCAAACTAATTGATTATAGTTGATTATTGGACTTTTTATCACTATAACACAAACTTTTTATACTTAAAAAATATTTTCTACTTTTTAATTCGGTTTGCAATAATAGCGTGCTATTTTTTTTAGTATTTTTAAACTATAATTTATTTTATAAAGTATTCATTACTCCCTGGTAGTTTTATTAACATAACTATTTAGAATCGATTGTTAAATTGTGTATACATATTACATACATAATTATGTGTGTGTTAACCTTTTGTGTTAGTAATTAACAGAGTTATTATCATTAATGCTTTTTCTTTATGAAATATTTCATATCATATAAATATGGAATTAGCTGTTTACTCAAAACGATAAAAAATCATACGATTTATATCGATTTTTTTCTTTTATAATTTATCTTCGACCGATAGTTTAAAATAAAAGAGCATTATTTTGCTTGCTTGCAATAAAGATGAGTTTATTTATATATTATGTATATAATTACTTTTAAATGTGTTGTTTAGCAAAATAAATTATTATAGTCTAAGAGCCAGTGAACCACCTGACTAACCCATTTCCCACTAAGCAAGAAAATTGTTAAATATTATTTTACTATCAGTCAATTATGAAAATACCGTTCTGTCAGGTATCCTCCGGTTACTTCATCATACCTTAAAATTTTGAAAATGTAAAAAAAAAAATAACCTGCTTCCACAAAGCTAAAATTTTGATATGATGATTACATATGTGTGAGTTAAAAAAAATTGACAACCTATTTTGATGGTTACAAGTATGTGCCAGCGATACTAAAGTTGTCGTCGGGATGGCAATTTATAACCGGCTCCCACAAGGCTAAAATTTTAAGGGCATATTCTTTCAACAGTTGGAAAAGTGTATTTAAACTGCCAGAGTATTCTGATGGTTGCAAGGGTCTTCCAGACCAGTATATGAGAGTCAGGGTGCTCGACGAGAGTGCGGGCGCAACAGACTCGTATGAGCTTCATTGTCAAAAGTTTTGGGCTTTTCGTAAATTAGCGAGTTAATGACTTTTTATTGCATTTTTTTTAGGCAAAAAAATTCTAGTATTTTTCGAGTATACAAGAGCATAAATTGTGTTAAAAAAATTGTTCATAAGTTAAGAATGTTTTCCCTAAATTCTTTAGTTTTATTCAGTATGTTTTTTTAGTTGGGTACGCAAATCTTACTTACAGTACTTTCATCTCACTGACTGACTGAGCAGGTTATAAATTGCCATCCCGACAACAACTTAACTATCGTCTGGCACAAAATAGGTTGTCAATTTTTTTTTCGACTCATATGTAATTTACATCATAGCGAAATTTTAGCTTTGTGGAAGCATGTTAAATTTTTGTTTTACATTTACAAAATTTTAAAGGATGACGAAGTAACTGGGGGATGCCTGCCAGAACGGTACTTTCATAATTGACCGATAGTAAAATAATATTTCAAAAGTTTCTAGCTTTGTGGGAAATGGGTTAGTCGGATGGTTCACTAGCTCTCCTACTATTATTATTAATATATATTATCAGAACGTTTAAAAGTAGTAAATTTTCGGGTTGTTTTTTACCCCATAATCATAAAATAACCATTTATTGAGTATATGGTATTATCACTTTTATTTCTGTGTACCTGCCGAATAATCTTAAAAAATATTTTGACACCGCTGTTATGACCCTTAAATTTAAAAAATGTGATATTATCTTCGGTCTAATTTTAATAAACCGAATCTACAATTTCACTTCTTCGCGCCAATCGATAAAGAGGATTCCTTCTCCTTCTGACATGTAGGAATACGCTTTATCTCCCATTTAATAATTTGGCGCCAGAAATGTTGATATTCAAATAACATTTTTGTAAGACTTCTACGGTAAATTATTTAAAAAAATGTTTCCCCTGTAAAAAAATAATTAAGCACTTACGGGGTATTAGAATTGGACCGTCAATATGCAATGTCAAAAAGTGAGGTTAGGAGTTGAAATATCGAAAAAAGTTATTGGACAAAACTGTTTAGAATTTAGTTTAAGGCTTAAATTTCAACGAAAACATTTAAAATATTGTGATTTTTGCGACATTACTCTGTCATACATTCAAATTTTTCGTTTAGACCACTTAAAATCATTTAATTAGTATATATTAGATGTGTTTAAATATAAACAAATTTATTTTTCTACCCTTGATAAAACAGAAAAAAAATGACTCTCTGATAAAAAGGAATAATGTATTTTTTTTTCTGTTTTATCGATGATAAAAAATACATTTGTTTTCATTTAAAATTATATAATAAAATTATTTCCAGTAGCAAAAACGAAAAATTCAACCTCATCTTTTGACATTTCATATTATAAACATGCTCTCCAAGTAAAATGGTTGTTTATGCTGATAATACGAATTTTCTAACTTCTGAATACAATATGGAAGCGACTGTTGAGAGTGCAAATCGATCTGTGGTAAAATTTGGTAACTGGTTTACAAATAATGGGTTAATTTTAAATACAAACAAGACATTTTTTTATGTTTTTTTTTCCACAAAACGCAACAATTAACTAATGTTGCTTAATTAAAGCAAATCATTAATCTAGCGCTCAGGCTACCAATATAAAGTTTTTAAAAGTAATACTGGATCAGAAAATGAGCTGGAAGAATCATATTAATGGTTTAACAACTAAACTGCGTAAATCTTGGTTTTTGAATTCGATACTTAAAGTGGTCTGTTTCACTAAATGTGTTAAAATTGGCATTTTACGGCTTAGTTTAGTGGAATATACCATATGGATTTCGGGGAAATTCAAGGTATGGTAATAGAGTCTTTGTTTTGCAGAAGAGAGTTGTTATATGTATGTTAAGTCTGTCACCGGGTGTGCACTGCCCACAAGCATTTGTAAATTTAGAAATCTTTACTCTCCCGTAAATCTATATACAGGTATGGAAAGTTGAAAACCGAACATGGACGTTTCGCAAGTAAAACAGAGAAAACTGATTATCCTCCAAAACAGAGTGAGATCAAATTTGAACTAAGACATACGCGCCAAAATAGGTTAAACTGCGTGCAATCGATGCAGCTTAAATTAGGATGAGGGGTGATAAATATGTCAGTATGTCCGAGTTAAGAACACTAAGGCTGGATCCACACCGTAAGGTCGATCACAGTTCATTTGTTCGCGGTACGATCTCGGTCTGGTAAAATCTAATCATGTTCACATTAGACAATCTGACTCAGTTCACGATTCAGTCTTGAACCGTCAATAATCGAAGTCGGATGTATTTGGCTCATAATTAATAATAAAAAAGATAATATTATCAACGCAAAAAAAAACATGAAACAAGAAGAGAAATTTGGGTGCATCCAAGTTTACTGAAACGAAAAACGGAAGGAGAATACTACACTCTCCATTCTCATTTAATTAATGATGAAGAATTTTTTTTTACAATACTGTTGACTGGATTGGAGTACGTTTAAAATGATTTTTAAGAAAATCACCCCAAAAATAGTAAAAAAAACACAACTTTTCGGGAAGCGATTTTTTTTTATCTTGGGACAGTCCACTAAGGCTGATGCCTAAGTACTAACGTACCGTGGGTGTCTTTAGTGTGGTGAGAGGGAGTTTGTTCACACGGGACTTAAATATTTGAAGATTGGGAGGAGAAGGAAAAATTTCTGCGGGCAGCAGGTCTCCACTCTAGGGATGAAGGAACGAAAAAAGCGGGAAGTTCGGGGCCTCTCTAACTGAACTGTAAAAGGATGCATAAAAGTTGCACTACGTGTTGCTCTGTTGAGAGCTGCCAGAGAAGGAATTATACTGGCCAATTCCTCTAAGGAGAAGCCGTAAAATACCTATAGAAGAGCGACAGATCCCCTACAGCTCGACGGTGGGTAAGAAGGGGAAGCCTTTTTGTGAGCGTTAGATCATTAATAAGACGAACGGCTCTTCTTTGAATGAAGTCCAGAATGCTAAGTGCTGTAGGGAACGCCATTCCCCAGACATGAGAACAATATTCTAAAGAGGATCTGATTTGATTTGGGATATGTACATTAATTACATTTGATGCAATAGTCGCTTTAACGGGTAGTAGCTGACTGAACCGGAAACAAAAGAGCATTCATACTATCGATACATGTCGTGACAAGTTCAATCTCGCTCAAAAAATCTTTAAGACTTATCGCGACTGGAATGGGATTCGACCGGAACTTGACTGTTACGGATAGTATGAATGCACACATTGTTTTTCATTTAATAATATTTTACCACACCGTGATCGACCTTATAGTGTGAATCCAGCCAAAACTAGAAATCCCTCCCGAGAATCCCAGACCGGCAAATCGTAAACGCTTGTCTGAAATCGCCAGTCTTCGCTGTTCGAAACACCGATGCATTAGCGCTTGAAATAAGAAATGAGACATTACGAAGCTTTGTCTCACTCTTCTCATACCGTTAAAGGGGTTGTCTGTTTCTGTTGGATACATTACACTTTATCCCTATGTTCGGTTTTGGATTTTCCACACCTGTATATATTAGGTGTGCAAGTAGAAACTCGGCTTTAAGTTGGTTGCATAAAAAAATACTTGATCGCATCCAATTTGTTCGTCTTTATGTATATGTGTAGCGTGGCCATTGCTGTTGTTATGTTAGTCATTTACAGTCATTTCGTGTGTATCAATTTTATGAGATGGACTTCGATAAGCAACATTTACGTCATTCCATTTATTCTGTTTTCAAATGGAAAAAATGCAGCTTAAGCTATGGAACTGATGAATTCGACATTCGACTGTGAGTCATTAACAGTGAAAAAGTGGTTTGCAAGATTTCGTGTACGGGACATGACAATGCATGTCCACATACCATACAGCAAAATCAACCCAGGAACTTATTTTTAATTTAGGCTGGGAAGTTATCCATCATGCGTCGTATTCACCAGACTTAGCTCCTTCTGATAATTCCTTATTTAAATCAATGTCGTCATATTCAAAAGAGCAGCAATTTAAGAATGTTGAACATGTGCAAAAATGGCTTGATAACTATTTTGTTTCAAAACCGCGAAGGCATTCATCTACTACCCTATAAAGGGCAAAAGACCATAGATAATAATGGCGAATATGTTCATTAATAATCTTTGTAAAAAGTATTTTTTTAATAAAGTTAAATTTCACAAGTTTCTCCTTGCACCCCTAATACCTTCTCATAATTTATGTGACATAAGGGGGTGAATTTAAAAGGGACTCTAGGATATCCATAATTATAATACAAGTACTTATTATCACCTACATTTTTCATATTCTCGTTTGAGGGTCGGTCAGAATTCCCCTACATTTCAGGAAATTATTTTTATAATAGGTTTCTGCAACTTTTCAGTAATACTGAAAGTACTAAACTCCTTGCAGAATTTCTGAGTTGGACAAGCCCTTTTTGATGTGCACGAGTACCTATCAATGTTAAATTTCAATGGTGATTGAGTTGTATTGTTAATATTTTGAGTGTATGTATTTTTAGGATAATTTTATTGTCATTTTAATATGTAGTAATAAAAGAGTAGCCGTTTATTTGTTTATTTTACTTAGTATCTATTTATATGACAAGTCTAATAAGCTTTCCTATATTTAATAGCCTGAGTGATGAATAAATAAAACTTTATTTTGTTTTTTACACATATGACAAGTGTCAAATTGTTTTTAGGTTAGTAAACATGCACAATTGATTACCAAGAATTTTTTTTAATATCTGAATAACAAATTCCCATCTATATTAAACTTTTTTAATCACCTTGTAAATCTTTTATTTTTTTATTTTAGGAGGCCCTAGCTCAAATATCGGAATATTCCGAAGCTGGCATAACTGTAAGGGGAACATATGTTCCAACGGGTAAATCTCCACCAGAGGGAGAAAGAAAGCTGTACCTTGCAATTGAGAGTACATCGGATATGGCTGTATCCAAAGCAAAATCCGAAATCACCAGATTAATAAAGGAGGAGCTATTGAAATTACAAACGTCTGGTCATCATATGATAAACAAGAATAGATACAAAGTTGTTTAAAGTAGTTCAGTAACTAAGGCCCAAATTACAGGAGCGTTTTTATCCCAACAAAAATCGTTGTTTTATGCCACTGTAGAGGTTTGTCGGTCCGCGCTTTCATTTAATCAAATAAATTTTATAAATGACGCGTTTTGAAGTTGTGATATGAATCGCTCGTGTAATTTGAGCTTTAGTGGCGGTAAAAAAGGTTTTTAAGGTAAAGAATTTCTATAATAAATTATTGATTAAATCTAGTTAGTTGCTTTATTTATTAGTGTTATGTTACGGTCCCATTTAGATTATAAATAAAATTACAATAAAATCAACTAAAGCTTTATTTGGCAAATGATAAAATATTCACAAAGCAAAAAACTATTAAACTATACGGAGTTAAAGGAAAGTGCTAAAAATATATTTAAAATATTTACAATGATAAATTAACTTACCCGTTCTAAAATTTTTCTACAAAAAAGCAGACTTTTTAGCAATCCAAAACAGGTTAGTCAAACAAGCACGCGTTGGTCAGTAACCCCAAAATAAATAAGGTCTATAAGCATCTAGTATACAGAGTGATTCATGAGGAAATGTCAATACTACAGGTCAGGGTCCAAAAATAAACATAAAAGTCTATACAAATATGGGTTCGCAAGGCCTTCGTTTCCGAAATACAGGGTGTTAAAGTTTTTAGTTAACTTTTCTATTTTTTTTTAAATAAAATCTATAATAATGCAAATATTTGAGTAAAAATTAGTATCTGTGTTTTTTTGGTATGACGGATTCGAATCTAATCACTTAGTACGGCTCTTACTTGTAGGGGGTGCCACCTACACGTCTTTTTACTATTTTGAACAATCACAACTTTTTGGTAAGGCCCTGTATTACATTTTTAAGTAAATTAACTAATTGTTTTGTCATTTTTATGTCAAAAAGGTATACTTGTTAAAAGTTGATATGAGCAACCGTTTTCGAGATATTTGGATTTAAAAAAAAATCGACCCCTCTGATTTTTTTATAGCAAAATTAAAAAAAAAATAAAACAAAATGTATAATTAAACAATATGAATTTTAATTTTTAATAAAATTTTTGTTCTTTAATTATGTTCAGCAAAACATAAGGTAGGTTTTATAATTTTCAATTTTTTTCTCAAAAAAAACTTTAACACCCTATATTTCGGAAACGAAGGCCTTGCGGACTCATATTTGTATAGACTTTTATGTTTATTTTTGGACCCTGAATACGTACCTAAAGTATTGACATTTCCTCCTGAATCACCCTGTATATCTGGTGTGGGTCCTATGTCTCACTTTTTAGATAAAAAAATCGAAAATCCTAGCTAGGCCAAGGGTTAGGAGGTTATATGACAATTTATACTAAAAATATTTTCCTGTATATGGAACGGCCCAAATAAGACTGACGATATAATAGGATATTATTATATGGAGGAAAAGTGATGACGGCGCGCTCGTGTTTAGACAGAGAGCAAGCCAGGAAAAGTAACTTTTCCTTCAAATAAAATATGCTGATTTTTCTTCAAACGTCGACAAATTAATGCAAAAACATTTCTTTTTAATAGTAATAATTATAAAGATAAGTGGGTTCGCAAGGTGGCTTAGGCCGGTGTCGGTGAATAGTTGCTATGGTAATGTAACATAAGGCTGTCAGTGGACACCGTTAACAATAATTATTTTTTTAAAATTGCGTCTCGAATTGCGTTTTAATTCAGTATTGATAAGCAGTTATTGAGTAAGTACATTTAATATACAATTGAGTAATAAATAACAATTTTAGTTTTGTTTTTACTTTATAGTCTAGTCGAGAAGTTGATTTCCTGCGAAAATTAGTTGCAAGTCTCCTAAAAATATGGTTGATGGTTTAAACTATCCGGAATGGCATCTAGAAAAAGGCGTATTTTGAATTTCCTGCAAAAAAAATACAATTGTTATTAACAAAAAACTGTAAAAAACAGCCGTCCAGCGTTTTGGCAAAATCTTAAAAAGTATAAGTGATAGCTCAAGTATTATAAAAGTTTCTGAAAGAGCAGGAAATTTCAGTACAAAAGGTTTTGATTCCCGGAATTTTAGCTCCTCTTCTTCTTTAAGTGCCGTCTCCTCAACGGAGGTTGGCGACCATCAACTGGAATTCCTCTCTGTCCTGTGCTAAACGGATAATCGTACTGGCCTCCCTTATATCAAACCACTGACACAGATTTCGCAGCCAAGAGAATCTTTTACGCCCAATACCTCGTCGTCCTTCGATTTTGCCCTCAATGATTAGCTGTAGAAAACTATACTTGCTGTTTCTAAAAATATGGCCAAATTAAGCTGCTTTCCTTCGATTTATTGTAGTTAGAAGTTCTCGCTCTTTATTCATTCTCTGGAGTACCCCATCATTTGTCACTCGCTCGGTCCATGATATCCTTAATATCCGTCGGTATAATCACATCTCAAAAGAAACCAAACGTGACATGGTCCGTGCCTTCAGCGTCCACCCCTCAACTCCATATAACAGTGTAGATAGTACATAGCATTTGGTGGCTCGCCTCGAGCAGTCAGACTCAGATCCCAGTTGCAAAGTAGTGTTTTCATTTTAAAAAAGGTACTTCTGGCTATTTCTATTCTACTATTAATTTCTTAGTCAGGATCCCATTTGTCATTTAACCAGCATCCCAGGTATTTAAATCTTCTTACTCTTTCTATGTCCTGATCATCTATCCGTATCCTGACATTATTTATATTTAATTTAGTGATGACCATAAATTTTGTCTTCTTTATGTTTATCTTGAGACCGCAATTAAGACCAACAATATTCACTTTGTCACCAGGTACTGTAGTTCTTTTTCATCGTTAGTTAGAAGTACCGTATCGTCAGCATACCGGATGTTGTTAATGGGTTTACCATTTAGCCTTATTCCCACCTCCAAATCTTCCAAGGCCTCTTGGAATATAGATTCTGAATATAAATTAAATAAAAGTGGCGACAATATGCATCCTTGTCTGACGCCTTTAAGAATTTGTATGGCCGATGTTGTCATACTTCCGATTTTTATATGAGCTGACTGGTTCCAGTACAAGTTTTTGATAATCCTTAGGTCTCTGCCATCTAACCCGATCTGTTTAAGTAAAGATATTAGTTTATCGTGTCTTACGTTGTCAAATGCCTTCTCATAATCTATAAAACATGCGAAGACATTTTTTTGCTGATCGAGGCATTTTTGGGTTAGCACCTGCATTGAGAACAAAGCATCTCGGGTTCCCAGACCATTTCTAAAGCCGAATTGTAGCTCCAATATTTATAATTTTAATTTAACGTTTAAAATCGGCTTTTAGCGCGCGCCGCCACTGTAGTAAGCGTAGTTTTTAAATAATATTTTTTATGCAATTAAATATTAATTAAAAAATGTTAAAAAATTCTGGTGTCATCTAGACACTTTAAAGAATATGATCCCGCGATAATAAAAGTTGTATTACCATTTTTTAAAAAGTTATTCAATAGTTCATTAACAGTTTTTACGCATCTCTGTTTTGTCATAAAAGGCGGTATAAAAGTTTAAATAATTAATCTATATTTTTTTGTTTCTTGGAGCCTTTTTATAAACCTACTCAACAAGATAACATTATGAAAGTTTTCTTAAAAAATATTTCATTAATTATTAACTTTTGAAGTAAAAAAAGTGAAAAATTTAAATAATTTTTCCTAAATAATTGAAAAAAACTTTAAGCTATAACTGATTTCATCTTCATGTTGGGCATTTCATAATTACTTTTTAATTTTTTACCTGCCTTTCCTGCCATTTGTTTATAAATTGTTTATAAACAAATGGATTAATTAAATATTTTTGATTTTTTTACCATATCGTTAGCGTAAGAAAATAATGATTTTAAAGAAAAAAACAACTCCCTTATGATTTATTTTGATAATAAAAATATTAAAAAAGATTATAAACAATAAAATATTGTTTTTAAGAATTTTTATTATTTTTTAATTTAAGTAATCAACTTAAGAATTGAGAGAGTTTATTGCAGAATAGATCCCTAATTTTATGCAAGGTGTGTAAAATTTAAATCTTATGAGGTTTTTTTTTACTTTTTTACAAATAAATGATTTTCTTGAACTATTTTGCATAGTTTCTCAAAAACCTACCCAAAATTGTTTACCAGCTCTCCTACTAATAGGAGAGTGAAAATAAAAAAACAGAAAATAATCATTTAACAACAAAACAAAGATCAAGATAAAAGCCAGAAAGAAAATGTAAAAAAAAAGTTTACGAGACGTATGAGTTAAAAAAATGTATAGGTGAATTATCTGCAAATAACATAGGGACAAATAACAGAAATATTAAAGTTTCAAAAGTTTGTAATTTAGTTCTAAATTATGACATTAACATTCTGTTTTTACTAGGAAATAAATATAAAATAAAAATCATTAAAATGTATTGTTAATTATTTTAAACACTTTTTACAAAATCTTATTCGGTAAATTTTAATGTTTAACCATTTCATAGTTAAAATTTTTAAAAAATCAAAGTGTTTTACATATATTGTGCAGGGTTTAAGTTTTACTTATTTAAATATTCATTTCGAAATTAATTTAATTTGCACAAAAATGCTTAGATTAGATAATAGTTACACAATTATTACGAATATGTAGATATTTTGTACCCTTAACACATTACAGCCTTTAAAAATCCTAATAATTACACACAATATTCATATAATACCTACAGGATTCATATAACGCATTTAAAGTTGAGCATTATCCAGAAAAAGATTAACAAACACATCCTGAATTAAAGTCCGCTTAAAAAAACCTTAGTAGACAATTTGCAGAACATATTATTTGTTCGATATCAAAAAGCCATAAAAATTTAATAATATACACGTACACAATCAGAATCTTTATCAGGGGTCACTAAGTCTGCCCTATCAGAGGGTATAAAATTTCCTTTCCGATTAAGTATTGGCTCACTCCATAAGTTGCTGGTAACGGGTAAAGATGAAGTTGGTTCTGGGCTTTGTTTTTATGGGCCTTTGCGCCCTAGTGCTATCCACTCCCGTACCAGATGATGGGTCCATGCTTCCGTACAAAGCTGGTAAGTGGATTTTTTTCAAAAATTATTGCAATAAGTCTCCCACAAAAATCTTTATATTTTAATGTTTAAAAATTCTAACTTTTGCGATAAAAATATTGAATGTGTTCTATACTTTTTACAGAGGAATTGAGAAAATGCTCGAGAATCGACCCATTATAATTTCGATTTTTTTAAAAATAATTTGGTTTTTTTTTAAAAACTCAGAAAGCATGAAAATTTAAATTAAAAGTGTCCAAGCAGCGGAAATTCTCAACATTTTCTTTGCACCTATTGCAACAATGTGTAAAATCAAATAAAAACTAGTATATGATGAAATTATATTTGATTTTTGCCTGTTTTTAAAGACTGTATGTAAAAAAGTATTTCTTTTTACATAATAGTCTAAAATGAACCGGATGAACATTATTTTTTTTATCAAATACATTATGTAAACAAGAGTATCGCAAATGAATTGCCTAAAATTATGGTCAAGGTCAATTAATTAAAAAAATCGAAACATTTTTGATACTTCCCCCATAATTTTAATTCTTCTTTTATTTACATAGCTGTACTAATATATTAGTTTTTTTCTTTAATTTCATAAACTAAGCCTTTAAAAATTGTTGAAATTTAAAGTTAAAGAAAAGATTTCAATTTTTTGGTACACCCTGTATTATGTCTATAAATATATATATATATATATATATATATATATATATATATATATATATATATATATATATATATATATATATATATATATATATATATATATATTTATAGAAATTTAAAATAAAAAAAAATTAAACCCTAAAGTCTGACAACCCCGTGTTTGTCAATTGTTTCCTTAAACAGTCTCCAGTAAACAGTAATTTCTTCTTGCAGGGATTTCTTACTCTTAGGATCTTTAATATAAACCCCTTCTATAATGTTTGTTAAGCGATATTCCTTTCATTAATTGATCAAATAAAAATTTTATAGTAGAACATTAATCAACATATTTAATATCAGCGGACGTTATTAGAATTTCCAAAATTTTCAAGCACCAAATACTTTAGCAACTAAAATGCCTGATTTTCGTTGTGTATCCGTTGTAAGCTTTGACTTTGTTTCATTCAAAAATAAATCACGTAACTCTCTTAAAGGGGGGGAGGGGTATTCCTCATGTTATGTGCTGTTACGTGGGGGGAGGATCGGTGCGACCCGATGTCAGGTAACAAAAAAAAATGAGGAATGCGTTCCGTGGATTATGGATGGCCCCTATATTAGATTTCGAATTTTTTTAGCCGACAAAGAATTATTAGAAAAACAGCGAAAGGTTCTAAATCTCTTATACCACATCAACCAACCAAGCACTTTGGACGAACATTTAGAAATAGTAAAGTCCTATAAATTTGAAGAAGATAAAGATCACTTTACGGTAAGTTTTTTCACAATAAGCTCGAACATTAACAGAGAACCAGTTACCAGTTCTAGGAATGTTATTTCTTTTACAATTTTTTTCCAGTAAAAGGTCAATAAAAATTAATGCAAATTAAGGTTAAATAAATGTATAAAACTTAAATATAAAAAACTTATCAACAAAATTTTTATTTATGTGATAATATGCACTTTATAGTGTCATTATACATTTTGTAAGTGCAACTCCCTGTATATAATAAAACATCAAAAATCAAATCAGATCATCTACTTTCCCATAAAAGTTCTAATTAAAATTATTATACAGAAACAGTAAAGCGGCATTCTCACGGTTCGATTTTAGTTGATCAACTTTAATCAACATAAGTTTCCATTTTAATCGCTTAAGTTTTGTTGAAATACTTATTTTTACGGTTTGATTTTAATTGATCAACTTTATCAGATCAGCTTAAATTAAATAAAAATACGTGTAACTTTGATCCATTCAAACTTTTGTGAAATCAACAAAACTTGACCGATTAAAATTAAAACATATGTTCTCACAGGTATTTTTATTTGATTTAAGTTGATCCACTAAAGTTGATCAACTAACATCGAACCGTGACAATGGTCCTTCCCTTGCATCCTTAAGCCCACGATGGAAACACTGTGAAAGCGCTGTGTTTGCGGAAACATTGCGTAATCACACAGGTTTCACGATGTTTTTACAGTGGAGTTGTTCTATAAGCACACCGTGTTTCCACAGTGGTTTCTCGCTAAACCCACGGCGCTTACACAGCAAATCCACAATGAATACACAGTAAGTAGTTACCGTGATTACACAATGAATCCATGGTTTTTGCACTTTGAATCCAAATTATTAGAATTTTAGTTTATGGTTATACACTATGTACACTATGGAAACACTGGAAAACTGGAACATATCCACGATGTTTTTACGGTGTGTTTACCATGTATTAATAGTGTTTCTATTGTGTATACACTGTGGGCCCAAGGATGCGAGGGTTTTAACGAAACTTGAGCGATTAAAATGAAAACTTATGTTCTTACAGTGATTTTCATTTGACTTTCGTTGATCCACTAAAGTTGGTCAACTAAGATCAAGCCTTGAGAATAGGAAAGGGTATTGATGTCCTTTTTTTGAATCCAGTATGGTAAATTTTAATTTGTTTGCTTAAAAACATTTGCATGTTGCAAATTTATGATAGACTGAAAGAAAATATTTTTTTTAGCGACCGGAAGTAGTAGACAAATTAGTCGAACATTTCACAAATGACTACAAACTTCCAAAAGGAGAAATTTTCTCGATTTCTTATCCAGCGCACAGGGATCAAGCTATCGCTCTATTTGATGTTTTCTACTTCGCCAAAGACTTTGAAACATTTTATAAAACTGCAGTTTTAGCACGATATTGGATGAATGAAGGACTTTTCCTATATTCATTCTCTGTTGCCGTAATTCATAGACCAGACTGCTATGGTATTACACTTCCTCCCATCTATGAAGTCTATCCATGGTACTTTTTTAATACTGAAACCATTCAAAAAGCATACAGGTATGTTACGTAATAAGTGCTTAATTATTTTTTTACGTGACATCAAGCTAAAAATTACTAATATATATCATTTTTTTTAGGATTAAGCAAACTTGGAGAGAACATGATCCTGTCTATACTATTGATTCTAACTATTCCGGTCACTACTTGAACTTGCATCCAGAACAATCTCTTTCATACTACCTTGAAGATAATGAAATAAACCAATTTTACTATACCTACCATCTTTACTATCCATTCTGGATGGATGGTAAGAAATACGAAATTATGAACGACAATCGTGGGGAGCTTTATTATTTCATACATCAACAGCTGTTCGCCAGATACTATATGGAACGTCTCTCAAATGGTATGGGTCAAATTCGTCCTGTAGATTTTGATGTGCCTGTAGAAACTTCATATTACCCATCTTTACAGTATCCAAATGGACTACCTTTCCCTGAAAGGCCAAGGTTTACTAGGTTATCTGACTATTTTTACAGCTATGGACAACATGTAAACTCCCATTTTGCTTATAGTTATACTTTCTACCAGGATTATTCAAGGAGAATTGCTGATGCTATTGACAGAGGATTTGCTTATAATGTAAGTAATTTAGTAGAATGCAGAAACTTTTAAAATAAAATATCTGTTCTTGATTTCAGATAGCTCGCCATTTTTTTTTCGTATATTAAGAGAATATATATATATATATATATATATATATATATATATATATATATATATATATATATATATATATATATATATATATATATATATGTATATATATAGTGTGTGTCTCAAATTGGGCCTACATGTATTGCAGTAACTGGGAACCATTAGAGCTACAGTGTTGGTTAAATTAGAAAGTTTTAGACAATTTAATTGCAAAATTAAATCTGCTTTCATATATTTTATTTATCTTTATGGTTTTTGAGATAATTAAGAAAACCAAAATGGTGCAATTTTTAAATTTTGCATGTAGCCTGCAAACTACCAATTTTATGGTTTTAAGATTACTACATTATTAGAACATTTTTTAAGAAGAATTTAATTTAAGAATATATATATATATATATATATATATATATATATATATATATATATATATATATATATAAATATATATATATATATATATATATATATATATATATATATATATATATATATATATATATATTTATATATATTTATATATATATTTTTTTTTAGCGACCGGAAGTAGTAGACAAACTAGTCGAAGCCTGATGGACTGCGGTCCGTATATAATATATATATATATATATATATATATAATATAATATATATATATATATATATATATATATATTAATATATATATATATATATATATAAATATATATATATATATATATATATATATATATATATATATAATATATATATATATATATATATATATATATATATATATATATATATATATATATATATATATATATATATATATATATATATATATATATATATATATATATATATATATATATATATATATATATATATATATATATATATATATATATATATATATATATATATATATATTGTTGGTTATCGGCAACTCTTGTTGCTAACCTATGGAACGGGATCCGAAGCTAAGACGAACACTGGTGCTATTCAAGATCACAAGCAGACAAAGGTGCGCCTATCGAACGGTAAACCGTTTGGAAAGGCTCCAAAGTCACAGGCGCCTGTTTTACGGGGAAGGGTTAATCCATCCCGAACCAACAGGTGCTTAGGAAGGGGTCTCCAAATCCAAACAGAAGGCGGACAAAACCGCTTTTTATAGGGAAAATGGTTCCCTGGCATTTAACAGAAAACGAATTGATCCGTTTTTATAGGGAAAGGCCAGAGAAACGGCCTCAGAAGGAACATCTGGTTTCTGTAACAAGGACCTGGTAGCTACCACGTCGCTATACCGGGAGAGGAGGGCATGACGGATCTAATCGTCTACTCGTCATACTTTCCAGGAGACAGTGACAACAGAACACATATTGTGTTAAAAGTTTCTTAATCTCAGAAATAACATATTTAATTTGAAGAAAATTCATCAATACCCATACTAGGTGTGCTGCCTTATTTGTTTAAGAGACGTCAGAATGAGGTTAAAATTTTACTTCGCGGCTCCAGTGCCTTGCTAAAATCTTTGACGCTTGATTCATCATTTGATTTATGTAAGTGGCCCCAGAATAGCATTCAATAAAGAGGCGCTGGTGAAGCGGTGGGTATGGTGTGAACCAATAAACTTGAAGGTGAGGTTTAAAAACGGTCCCCTGGAACACGTCATCTTAATTTACTGCAATTAAAGGACCATTTTTGTAACACAAAGATGGTCCTCCTTGTCTTTAGTCTTCATGCTTGGTATTGAGCAAGGGGATTATCTTTATTCAGATAAAAGTATGTTTTTTTAAACTGTGTTGTTAATTCTTAGTAAGCCATCTTTAATTTAAATTACCATAAGATAAACATATAGTTTACTTCTTTGTAGAAATTGGGTGAAAAAGTTAACCTCTATGACGAAAAACATGGGTACAATGATCTAAGCAATCTTTTACAAAGCAACCCTGATTCTCCCGATCCCGATTACTACGGACCATGGCTAGGTAAGCTTTTGTAATACCGATTCGCTTCAGGATCCTAGATTATAGAATATGGACACTTTCGGTTTTCCTTAAGAGCATTGCTTAGGGATTTTTTATTTTAATATTGTTTTTGTTTTAGGGTATGGTCGCCACCTTTTAGGCAATTCCTTTACACCTCTTAACAAGTACAAAGTTGCTCCATCTGCTCTTGAACACCTGGAAACCTCTTTAAGAGACCCAGGCTTTTATCAGTTGTACCAACATCTTATGGAATTTTACTACAGGTTAGTATGGTTAGTTACATTCTCACAATAAAATTACAATTTAAATTAAGGTCATTTGGATGGAAGTTGGCAGCTAACTTTTGTAGTGGTTACTTGTAAATACGTCTAACGATTTGATTTAAAAATTAATTTCTCAACTTTAGATGGTGTGTCAAAGGTCTCGTAATGTCTTTGGACATTAGAAGACCTCTGGAGGGTGTAAGATTTAATAATTATGAGTAAGCTTCTATTTATTTTTGCAGTAAAAAATCCGGATCCGTAAATCGATTCCTTTTTTGAAGAATTTGTTCCAGCTCCGGTACACTGCGGATTATAATAACCTTATCTTTTCAGATACCAATCGCGCCTGAAACCATATACTCGGATCAACTCACCTTCCCAGGTGTGGCTATTGAAAAAGTTGAGATGGACCGTTTGATGACCTTCTTTGATGACTCTCTCACGGATTTATCCCAGGCTGTATACTATTCAAAAGAACTTGCAGGAAACGAAACTGGGTTTAGGGTCCGCGCTAAACAGTATCATTTGGACCACCTAGAATTTACCTACAAAATTCATATTAACTCAGACAAAGATATTAAAGCCATGGTTAAGGTTTTCATTGGTCCCAAAAATGACGAGTATGGCAGATACATTAACATAAGTGAGAATAGGTAAGAAACTTCTTTTTCTTTTGTTGCTTCTTCAGAGTGTTAGCTACTAAGATAAGATTATAAATTCATAAAACATCTTAACATTTTGATGTTTATTCCTTTGATAATATTCGTTCCGTATTTTCTTTTATACACTCGCGTTTTATACACTTCAGAAATTTACCTAAAATATTCTCGTTTTGTACACTGAATTATTTAATCAATTTTATGCTTTTTGTTTCGTACACCGACCATTGTGACGACCCAAATAACCAAACAAATAAATACCATATTGAAAATTATTAAAATTTTGTTAATAACTTCAACTTGGGCAAATTTAAAAGACCTTAGTTTTGGTCGGTCATGGTTAGTTCTGGTTAGTAAAAGCGGCTTTATATTTAGGATGTAATAAATCACTAAAAGTAGGAACAGTAAACTTTTCCCTTTAGGCCGCAATTCTGCCATGGCCTAATCAAACGTAGGATTCATTTAGGCAAATTCAAAAGTCCTTAGTTATGGTCGGTCATGTTTAGTTCTGGTTAGTTAAAGTGGCTTTTTATTTTCGCCAATCATATTTCAGACGTGATGAATCACTAAAAGTAGGAACAGTAAACTTTTTCGTTTAGGTACATAGTAAAACATTATTATTAGATTATTTTAGTATCACTATTATCCAAATAAATATTTTAATATTTAGTTATTAAACTTAGTTTTAATTTATTTTCCATATTTAATGAACCATCAGAGAATAAACTGAACTCAGTTTTTGGTGTACGAAACGAGATGTCGAAAATGAAATAATAAATTTTGTGTACGAAATTGGAATACTTGGGGGAGATTTTTGAGGTGTACGAAACGCGAGTGTAAAAAAAGAATAAATCATTCGTTCACTAAAACCATATTAACCTTTTATTAGCTAAAAATTTCCCTATATACCTAAATCACACTTCTGCTTTGCTTCTGCTAAATCAAAGAATTTTTCTTGTTGCTGCAGCAACCAAGTACAAACATTTTCTAATGTCACGGAAGCATCAGAAAATTCGGTAAAAAGTTTAAAATAAGTTTCTAAGAATGGAGGAAAATTGCCAGGACGATGTTTTAAAAGCCGCAAGTTCGGCCAATAGGCTCCTGCCGGCAAAATCAAAAGAAAAGTACAAGAAACAGTATAATTCATTTGAAACATGGTGTGAAGACACTTTGAAAGAGGTACTTTCAGCCTATTTTCAAATTAAGAAAGGAATTTAGTCAAATACTTTAGGTCGAAATACTCCATGCTGAAAAGTGTTTTAAAGATCAAGATTAAATCAGTTTTATAAGTTAGCAGCATTTATTAAGAAACAAATGTAGGCTTTCGGCCAAAGTCAAGGATTTTTCAAAAGAAGAAATATCTACATTTATTATGAAGCACCTGATGAAATATATCTTTTGATAAAAATTGCGACCATTTTCGGACATGCTGGCGCCTGCAGACGAGGAAGAACTCGCAAAAATAAACATCCGACATCGAGGACAAAGGCAATAATTTCTGTGAAGATTCCAGATGCAAAAACTATACCTCACCTACTTTCGTCCTGTCTGAAGATCAACGAGCGGAAAGTATTTGTTCTTATATCGAAGTATACAGCATTACGGCCACCGACAACACATCAACGTTTTTGTATATTTCAAAAGGGAATTTGACAACAATGCGTTGGGATCAATACATTTGGAAAGATGCCTTCTGAGATAAGCATTTTTAAAGTTAGCCGAATTCAGAGCTATATACCGGACCGCTTCCGGCGATCTTCTGCAACGTTACTTGCAATTCTGGAAAAGGACTATAGATATAAAGCGGTCACGTTGAAATCGACACAGTAAGGATACATCGAAGAATCACAGGCTACAAGTTGAAAAAAACTGCAACAAGCCAAAACTCTCAAGAAGCCAGATGAAATGTCCTGTTCCACAGACGCTGTTCAATCAGCTAAAAACAAGATTTCGTCTTAACATCGAAATCGGCCATAAACCTTCAACATGAACTAATTGTCTTTTAACATTAATATTGTTAATAATAATTAAAATGTTTTTTTGTATAATAGTTAAAATAAAATTTAAATATTTACTTTGATTTTTAATTTTTACTGAAATGTTGTATATTTCTAATAACTTCTTTAATAAATAAAACGTCGAAAAAAGTATTCGCAAGTAGAAAAGTATTGTTCTAATACTTGCGCAAAGTGACTTTTCCACTGCTTATCCAACCCGCTTCGCGTCGTTCGTCTAACTGCTTTGGCGTGCGGAAAAGTATCACTTTGCGCACTTATTAGGAAAACAACTATTATTAATGTGTCATTAGATAAAAAGATGCAAAATATTGGTCTAAAAGCTACCAGTCGTGATCCTAAAAGTGTATCTGCATATTTGTTTTACGTTTAGTGAAGAGAGCAGAATAGAAGTAGCAAGTTAGCTGTAATTTGCTGCTGGTAACTTTTATTCTATTATTTTATTATAAAATAAATATATATTTCCTTATCTTTTGCATTTCCATGAATAAATAGAATACAATGCTTGAGAAAACTTTAGCCGTCATTAGTGCATTTACCTTTGGGGTCGTCCATTATTTACGTGATGTTTTTAAGCATTTTTTATCCCCTCTCCCCCTTGGTGGTGAGGTTTAAGACTAACCATCCCCTACCTGAAATCACGTGTATTTTTTTAGTACAAAGTATCTTAAAAATTTTAGAATGTTATCTTTCATTATATCAAAAATATAGTTGTATATCGATCATTGATTATATGAAAGATAATATTCATCGACTGGATATTTAGGATTTATTTTTTAAGTCATTATACAGGGTGTTTATTAACTGATGATACTTAAGGGTGTGAACCCTTGGGTGATATTAGTAACCTTGTTATTCGAATGACAGTTATTAAAGTACCTGTCAAGGTGTTTGTTTAAAATTAAAATAGAACCCAAAAAAATTCAAGAAAAATTATGATTTCCAAAATTTAACAAAAGAATATTAGCAACTTTTAACTTAATTACACCTTCCCAGATTTTGATGATTTTTTGCATCCGGGAGTTTTTGGGGTCGCTGATCACGAATCTAACTTCAATTTTTTTTGACAACGTTTCGTTCTCAAAATGTTCATCAATTTTTTTTTGTGTTTTTGATGCGACAATTAACAATTTTTTTAAATTTGCGGTCAAAAGTCAAAATTTTGAATTTTTAAATTTTTAATTGCAAAAATTATTATGAATCAGTTGTTTTTCGATCATTGAATATATTTTTTTTGGAAATCCGGTAAACAGTAGAATAAAATTAAAAAAAATCTCCCATATGTCAATTTTTCGATTTTTTGTGGCCAAGAAACAGTGGAGCTCCACGTTCAATATAATTACCAAAAAAATTATCAAAATTAGCAAAGCTGTAGTTAACTAAAAAATTACAAAATTTTAATTGGCAATTACTTATCTCAACCCTTAACTCATTCAGTGGTCTCGATCATTATTTGCCCTTATCAATAGGTACCTTTGTTGGTAAAGTAGCTATTCATTTTTGCTAAAAAATGGTTAATTTTTAATAAACAATTATTTCTTTCAGGCGTAATTTCTTTGTATTAGACAAATTCCAATATGATCTCAAAAAAGGAGAAAATGTTATTAATAGAAATTCATACAAAGCGCAAGACTTTGTTATGTATAGGACAAGTTTCTATAACTTGTATAAAGAAGTTATGGGGGCTCTCGAAGGAAAAGATGAACTAAAGGTTGCAGGAAAACAGAATTACTTCCTTTTCCCTCAAAGGTAGGTTTAATTTTTGTTTTTATCACTTAAAATTTATTAAAGCCAGTTTTGTGTTTTTATATCTATTAATCAATTCAGCGATGAGTATCACTTGCTTGTTTACATAAAGTAAGAGGATATTGACAGCAAACAGCGATGGCAGACTGTAAAACATGATTATCAAGTTGTAACATAATTTATCAAAAATAAAAATAAAAAATGTCTTTGTACCATAACATAGGTCCACAAAAAAAGGTGTGTGCTGGGTGTCGGAGTAAGATTTTTTGACGTATTTTTTCGCTGAACACGAATCTGAAGTAAAAATATGGGGCCAAACAGCAAAGCATCGAGAAAAACCCAAAAAACCGATACAGTACATTTACCGGCAGAAATCTGCTACCACGGTTTGGACCACGACTATATAAACTATAAAAGATATAAATAATTTCATAAACCAAAAAATAGAGCTTTCTAAATTCTCTATGTAAAAAGGTATACAAGCATTTTTGATAAGATAAATAATAAACGAGATATAAACGAAGATGTAATTTTGACAAACAAATTCAGTCCAAAATAGGAAAAAAATTGTTTTTAATAATGTGATTTTTGTTTTTTTTTATTATAAATTGTTAATTTTATTCACTTGAATCCCAAATCACTTAAAACTTGCAGAGAAAATCCAAAAATAAAAAAAAATAATTTTCAATTTTTTTTCAGGGGTTTTTTAATTATAACTCGTAAAATGTTTCATTTAGACAAAAGACTTATATAACCTAAATTAAAGGTCTTGTAAAAATACATAGTTTATGTTATATAAAGTTTTGTGTGTCTTTTATAGTTTATGAGATATTGATGTTATAAATTAAAAAAATCGGTAATATCTGAAATTACTCTTTTTCTAGATTTTTTGCTGTTTGACCCCCAATTTTGACTTCTGATTTATGTTCAGCGAAAAAAAAGGCCAGAAAATCTTCGTCCCACAGCCATCATGCACCACTTTTTTTGTGGACCTGTGTAATGGACATTTTAACAAAATTTAAACAAAATAGCAAACCCGTTTTTATTTCCAGTAAATTTTAATAATCTTTAAAATGATTTCCATAGATAATATTAAATTTATAAGCTATTGACTGTAACTTAAAATAATAAGGAACAAATTTGTAAGAATTTTCAGATTCATTATAGTTTTTGGGTGCGTAAATATAAAAAAAAATACTGCTAGTAAATTTAAGCGTTATAAGAAGTAATTTTGTCCTCATCATAAATATTATAAATTATCTCGAAATCATGCATTTTTTGAGTGCACGCCAAAGGAATCTTTATAAAGAGGGGCCGCTAAAGTTCAGGTCCCGAGGTATAGAGACTGAGTGTGATCAGTCCTATTGACCCTCTAAACTGAAACAAAAAGAAAAAACCAAAAAACTTAATACTTTTACGTTTCGGTGGCACGTTTGCCACCCTTTTTAAGATAAAAATAATATATACAAAATGAACTCAAAATTACATAATTATAATTTAAATTAATATTGTTAAGATTCCGCTAAAAATTATAGAGATTCTGAGATCCTCTTTTTTTTATAAATTTTTTAACGTAATGACATAAATGATATTAATCTGTTGTTACTGGTATGTTTATTATTTTCTACTGCTATTTGCTACTTCTTTATTTAAGTTCTTATTCGACTTGTTTTTTAACAGGTATTATTCGTAAAATTATTATATTACAACTTTTTAATGGAATAATAAAAATACAATATTTTTTTAATATTAACTCCACCTTGCTTTCTTCTAATATAACTAAAACTAATATTTTAACATTCAATTGGTACTCAATAACATATCTCTAAATGATGAAATTGTAAAATACCCTCCGTGTTCTAAATTTTTAGGGATTTATAGTAATGTTCAAATTTTTAAAAAACATATAGAATCATTATGTAGTAAACTTGCATCTAATTGTTATGCTAGTAGAGCACTCTCTCACGAAATAACAAAATTTTCCACTTTAAAATTTATTTATTTTGCTTCAATTGAATCGATTATAAGATATGGCATTTATTTTTGGGGAAATTCTTATCAGCGTTTGAAATGTTTGTAAAACTAAGTCCAAAGACTCATGTAAACCGTTATTTATATAAAAAAGATTTTTAACATTTATTTCTTTTTATATTTTAATATAAATTATATATAAATATAATATCCTTCTTAATCGCCGATTAAGACTGCTTAATCGGACGATTAAAACTTTCATTTTTCTACACTTAATTTAATTTTCAAACATCTTAATCGCTGAAAGCTGCAGTCTTTTACCGAAAAACGTAAATAAAGCGTGTTTATTTTCACACACTTCTCTTTTAAATGAAGACGGATGAATCGACAATTAAGATTTCAAGAGCGTCCAGAAATTTTCACCGACGGTGTTTTATTCGGTTTTCGCCCACAAACTGGCGATGTTAATCGACGCTTTTGATCCCCACGATTAAAACTGCTTAAAAATAAACGAGGTCTGTGGGGCCCTTTAATTTTTGCAAAAAGTGGAAACCGATAACAAGGTAAAAATACATCACATAGACAATGACAAAACCAATGGCCGGTTGCACCAACAATTTTAAGGAACCTTTAGCACAAGGTAATCCTTATAATGGCCAAACAAGCAATGTGATTGACTTCATTGAAGATATAAGAAATACTTAACGCTAAGGATTCTTAAAATTGTTGGTGAAACCGGCCATAAATCAACTAAATAATGACAGTTGACAATGATGTAAATTTTATAGTCTTGTCACTACAAGTCCGAGTCATTACTAATTATTATTAAAACTACCTATCAATAATAGAATAAACTCTAAACAGAACAGCGTATCTACAGGGTTCCCCATAATAGACTACTCATTTTAATTGCTCAGTAAAATTGTTAAAATTTAATAAAACTAACATTTTATTTCACTTAATTACAATTCACTCTTTGGGATTTACTATAACATACGACTTATCCAAACTTTTAAAAATTTTGTCATTTAAGTAAATGCCATTTACTTTAATGCACTTTTCAAGAATTGACAAGAAATGATTCATGACATGATGAAGGAAAACCTGATCTATTCACTGAATCTCTTCAGGAATTAGGACTTTAAGATCTTGGATGTTTTCTGGACGAGTTGCAAAAACCTTTGACTTTAAATAGCCCCACAGAAAAAAGTCTGGTGCAGTTAAGTCTGAGGACCTTTAAAGTTAATTTAAATCCCTAAATACTAAAATAAGTCGGCCATTAAACATTTCGCAAAACTCTTTTAGAGTTTTTAGCGTTATGTACTGTCGCTTCATCTTCTTCTATTAAGTAATGCGGAGTCTCATGCATCGATTTCCGACGATCCGATCATCCGAAGTATTTTGATTGGTCAGAACATTTGCGCACTTTGACCAATCAAAATCTTTGATTGATCGTCGAATCGATGCATGAATCGGTTAACTTTTTTTTTTACGCAAAAAAACTCGTTGTTGTACTGAATAATCTATGAGAATTAAAACTAAACATTAAATTATGTGTTCAAACCTAATGATGCTTTATTAGAAAAATGACCTTTTACGAAAATCAATTTTTCATAGCTTTGTGTCAGGTGCTTACTCGATTAAAAATATGTTGATTCAAATCCCAAAGCCCATATAAGATTATAATATATAAAAAAACGTACTGACTTATCTCAAATAAAATTTATTTAAATATCAAAATAGGTAGCCTTTTATGGGGAACGCTGTATATGCTTGGAAATCTTGGATTTAGGTACCATGTATAAAAGTATAAACTAATTGTTTTTTGAATTTTTTAGGTACATGTTGCCAAAAGGTACCTATGGGGGACTACCTTTCCAATTCTACTTTATTGTATATCCATTCAAACCAAATTCCAAAGTCAATCCTAAGGAATGGACATACTATTACCCACGTCCAGGAGTCGGTGGACCGGTCATTGACGAATATCCACTTTACTATCCATTCGATCGTCCAATAAAATACGAAAAAATGTTCGAAAAAATTCCAAATACACTATTTTACGAAACCAAGATTTTCCACAAAAAAGACATTAATGCTGTTAACTCTGAAAATTAACGTTTTAGGGATTAATTGCACAAGTTGTTTTATAAAACGTTATTAGTATTAACATTTAATTGTAAATAAAATGTACTAGCAATAGTTGAAATATACTTGTGCATTCCTGAAAATGTTTATTATTATTATTTTCTATCCATTATTTTAACAATCACCTTACCTTTAATTATTGAACTTTATATTATAAAAATTTTTGATCAGTTCTAGACGAGCCCAAAACAATCAAACTTGAAAATAAAATATATATATATATATATATATATATATATATATATATATATATATATATATATATTTTATAAAAAAAAAAAAAAAAAAAAATTTTTTTTTTTTTTTTTTAATTAGGTATATATATACAAATTAACAAAATTCAGGGGGGATCTCGGAAACCGTAAAAAGATACAAAGTTGGTTAAATTATGACAAATTTTGCGCATTTGGGTTGCCTAACAACATGCCAGTAGAAAGTTGAAAAATTTTTAAGTACTTCGGAGATATCCGGAAAAAACCGAAATTTGCTGTTTTCCCCGTTTTAATTTTTCTGACGTTATTTAACGAGATAGGGAAAAAACAAAAGACACTTTCTTATGGCCACTTTTTAAGGTCTACCACACGCGTTGAGAGAATTTTTTTCCCTACGACGTTTTTTGTTTTTTGTTAAACCATAATCAACTTTATTTTTAAATGCGGCATTCAATGGTTTATTCCTTTTTTTTAAAACATTTAAAATCCCAATTACAATGATTTTAACACATAATATTTTTTAAAAAAAAAAAATTTTTTCCAAAGGGTTTTTTGTAAAAAAGGGAAAAATTTTTTTTTCTTTTTAAACTTTCCTTTTTTTTAAAAAAATTAATGATTTTTTGGAGGGGTAAAATTCAAAATTTAAAACCCCCTCCCAAAAAAAAAAATAAATTAGAGGTTAACAAAAAAAACCCTCTAAAAAAAAACCCAACCCGTTTTTTGGGGTTTTTAAAATTTTTGGTGAAAATGTCTTTTTTTTTATATCTCCCTTTTTTAAGAGAAAAAAAAAAAAAAAATCAGAAAATTCATTTTTTGGTTCCCCCAAATTTAAAATTTTTTACAATTTTTCCCCCTGGTGTTGTTACACCTTTTAAAAATATTTTTTTATTTTAATAATAATTTTTTTTAAAAAATATTATAAAATAATTTAATTTAATAAAAAATTTTTAAAATAAATTTTATTATATATAATTATTAATATTATAAAAATTAAATATATAATAATATATTAATTTTTATATTAAATATTAAAATAAAATTAAAAAATTATAATAATAATATATATTTTAAATTTAAATATTAATATAAATATTATAAATTAAAAATTATTAATATTTATAATTATTTAAATATATAAAAAATAAATATTATTAAATATAATAAAATTATATATATAATATATATATTAAAAAATATATAATATTAATATATATAAATTTTTTTATAAAAATATAATATATAATAAATATTTATATTATAAATTAAAATAATTTTTAAAAAAGAGTGTTTTTAAAAAACCCTTGGTTTAAATTTTTACCCTTTTTCAATTTTTTCCTAAAAATTTCAAAATTTCTTTTAAAAAAAATGAAATTTTTTAATTTTAAACGAAAAAAGATCAAAAAAAAAAAAAAAAAAATCGCTTATTTAAACTTGTTTTTTTTTTGGGGGCTAAAAAAAAACTTTTTCCCCCAATTCCCCAAAGAAAATTTTTTTCCCCAAATTTCCCCCAAAACCCCAAAATTGAAATATTTTTTGGGGCAACCATTTTTGATTTATCCTAAAGTGCCCTGCCCCAAATTAAATCAATGAAAATTTTAATTTTTAAAGACGCGAAAAAATTTGGTAAATTTAGGCATCTTTCCGTCCATTTTTTTCCCCCCCCACAAAAAAAATTTTTTTAAAAATATGGGTATTTATAAAAATAAAAAGGCAAAAATTTTTTCCCCCCTTTTAACATTTTCCCCCCTTAAAAAAGCAAGGGTAAGGGGTTAAAAATTTGTATTCGAAAAACAAAAAAAGCCCAAATTTTAACCTCCCTCGGCCTTTTAAATTTTTTTAATTTTTTAAAAATTAAAAAAATTTTTAATTTTAAATTTTTTTTTAGGGTTAACAAAAAAAAAAATTTTTTTAAATAAAAAATTTCATAACAATTCCTTTTTTTCTTTTTTTTTTTTAATCAAAAAAAAAAAAAAAATTTTTTAAAATTTTAAAAGGGTTTAAATTTAATTTTTGATTTAAAACCCTAATTTTTTAAAATTTTAAAATTATTTTTAAAACCTCAAATTTTTAAAAATTTTCTTTTTTTTTCCCCCCAAAAAAAAACCCTTTTCCCTTAAAAAAAAAAGGGAATTTTTTGCCAAAAAAAAAATTTCCCCTTATTTTTTTAAAAAAATTTTTAAAACGGCCTTTTTTCCTTCCGTTTTTTTTAAAAACCCCCCCCGGGTTTTTTTTTTTTTAAAAAAAAAAAGAAAATTTTTTTGGTTTTTTTTTTCAAAAAAAATTTTTTTTTTTGGGCCCAAAAATTTTTCTTTTTTTGAAATCTTAAAAAAAAAACAAAAGGGAAAAAAAAAACAACGGGGTTTCCCCTGGCGATCTTCCAAACTTCCCCTTTTTAACTTGTCTATTTTTTTAAAAATTTTCTTTCTAATTTTTTTTTAAAATTGAGTATAAGACATACCGGGTTGTGCGTCGCCGAGCGCATGGAAATCCCATGTAAATTTTTTAAGGGGGGGGAAATATTGGCTCCCCCGTACAGGGGTTTCGAAAAATTTTGGGTTTAAATTTTTTAAGAGACCAATCTGACAAGACCCCGTGCTTTCAAAAAATTTTAATAAGCGAATCTTGAATTATTTAATTAAATGTAATTGCCAAATTACCAAATTTTTTGGTTCAGGTAAAACCAAACAGACACCAGTAAAATGAATATTGTCCTTGACATAAGGAAAAGTGTTAAAATCAGGGACCGTCGGTATTTAAAAAAATTTGAATTATTCAATCGACGAAAAAGTATCCATAATTAAGTGGCATTATGCGGGAAACAGTTTTAGAGCAGTATCTGAAATGTTTTCAGTTTATTTCCTCACCAATCCCATTCGGTCCATTTCAACTATTAAACATATTGTCAGTAAGTTCGAGTCCAAAGGTATCGTAGTAAAAAATTGTAAATGTTCAACTCAGGATATCGAAAATAGAGCCAAAGAAAGAGGGATCAGAGATCTTAATATTCTACTGAGTGTGGAGGAAAACAAAATGGTTAGTACGAGGGTTCTTGGGCAAGAGGTAAATAATATAATGTTGTTACCTCTTGCAACGGTATTGCCCACTTGAAAAAACACAAATATTATTTGTATAATTTCGGAAAAAAACAAGAGCTGCAGGAAGGAGATGAAGAGCGAAGAATGGCATTTTGTTTTGGAATGATGGAACGATAGGATTTTTTTAAGAAATATTTGTTTTACCGATTAATGTACATTCACCCTCAACAATAAACCAAATGTTCGGAATTGCCGGTATTGGAGCCAAGAAAATGAACATCGCTTTATTAATACTCGGACACAATATCCCCAAAAAACAAATGTATTCGTAGGAATTATCGGACACCATATCATTGGACCCTTTTTTATGGACTATAACCTGACAGCAGAAACCTATTTGGACTTATTTCAAAATCAAATTGGACCCGTCTTGGAAGAAGTTGTTCGGGAAGATCAAATGATCTGGTACCAAATGGATGGTTGCCCCGCCCATAATGCCCGTATGGTTAGAGAGTACCTGGAAAATGCTTTTAACGGCAATATTATTGGTCCACGGTACCGAATACTTTGGCCAGCCAGGTCACCTGATCTTTCACCGAATGACTTCCTTTTGTGGGGTCACTTAAAAAGTGTCATTTATAAAAGTGTAAAATTTGAGAATCTTAACCAGCTACAAAACGCTATTTCATTAGAATGTAATAAAATTTCGCAATATCAACTAAGCAACGTTAGAAATGAATTTTATGATCGGTTGGGATACTGTTTAGCTGTTAATGAAGGGTTGTTTAAGCATTTGATTAATTAATGTTTTTATGTAATTTTGTATTATTTTTAAAAAAGTTATTTTAATTTATTTCGTTTTATTTTTCCACACCTAGTAAAATATTAAGAGTTTAGTTATCTCTTTTTTTGGATCAATTTTCGATCTTCTGAGTTAAACATTTACAATTATTTATTGCGATGACTTTGGACTCGAATTTACCGACAATACGTTTAATGGATAAAATGGATCAGATAGGCTTAATGGGAAAATAAATTGAAAATATTTCAGATACTGCTATTGGTTTAATTAAATTCTAGTATGATAAAATTATTTTTTAGATACAATGTTTTACTATTCAAAGGAGTTTTAATCAGTAGATTATAAAAAAATTATTCTGGCACCTCTATTCTTGACACAACTCTTTGCCAGATCACACTCAAAATATTTATTGAAATGATAAATTTTCTATATGAGGTATAGGAAAAACTTGAACGTCAAAATTGTTGGTTTTTTATCTTCTTTTAAATAGAATGTATAAAACAATAAGAAATATTTGATAGAATACAAAATTTAATGTCAATTATGTCAAAAAAAAATTGGGGCTTAGCAACAAAGGACTTTCTTAATCGATGTATGGCAAAGTTTTGGTCAAGTATTAATGTGCCAGACCAATTCTATTCAAAAGAAGCATACAAACCAAAAATTTTACATATAATTTTTTCTTTAACCTTTTCTAAAATATTTATCATTGCAATACATATTTTAAGGAATGTGTGGCAAATAGTTGTGTTAAGAATTGGGGTGCTAGACTTACATTTAATAATCTACTAATTAAAAATCCTTTGGATAGTAGAACATTGGACTTTATACATCAATTTTACAAAAAAAAAGTAAAAAAATATTCAAAAACAAAAAAAACAAGTTACAGACCGCCAGACCCTTGGTTTATCACTTGTCTTATATCTAAAAAGTAATAAAGTCTATTTTTTTACTTATTTTGGTTCACCCCCTTTTACGACGGTTGCCGCTTGGACTATAAGTAAGAATTAAATTACACATGTACCAAAAATAGAGCATTTTTAAAATTAAATTTTGGAATATATGTATATCGCTACATATTTTTATTATATGGTTAGGGCATCTGTGAATAAACTGTTTGTTATTCTTTTTATAAGGTATTAGCTGATAGTAACAAAATAAAAAACATAAAAATATTTATCCACTAAATGTAAAAACAACTTTGGAAAACTTATCTGTATGGCAACAACCTTTTATAACGATATTTAATATTAATAATTGTTTATTAATAGCTAATCTTGTTTGTTATATTAAAATTTATTTATTAATTTTTAACAAATTTTTCTCGTAACAGAACTTTGGAAGGTAATAAAAATCGAAAAGAATAGTACCATTTCTAACAAAATTGGGTGGTTCAACAAAAAAAAAAGATGTAGCTTTAGCTTATATATTTGATAACTACAATGGTAGCTCTCTACAAAAAAATGGGTAAAGGCGGTTACCCGAAATATTATGCAAGACCAAACAGCAAAAGAAGTAGAGACAATAAAAAATAATATATAAAAAAATTATATAGGTATTTGTTCATATTTTCTTTATATTTTTTATAATGAAAATCTAAGCACATAGCAGTGCGCCAAGCCCGTTCCGGTCTGAGGCACACGGTGTGTATATTACACAAAACGTTCAGCGTGTTTTTCTCCCCTATCATAACTTTGTTATTGTGCCACATAAAGGTATATAACTAAATTCGCATAAGTCTTCAAATTACCGGTGAAAAAATTTAAAAAGTTGCGTCAAGTGGTTTCTGAGATATTCGATTTTAAAATTCGCTAATTTTACTATTGGCTGACTGACTGACTCTCATTTACTCACTGTCTTATTGACTCATTAAAATTATGGGGTACTTCCTGAGATAGTGCAAACTTAAAATTTGGTATGTAAGTAGGTCTTACGACACAAATAAAGAAAAAAAATCTTAAACATGTACATTTTTACTTGGAACGCCCTGGAACAAGGTGTGAATTACGTATAATTAGGGACAATTTGGTCCAGAAAACGAAGCTGAAAAAATTGCAAAACCTGGCAATTTTTCAAAATGCATAGATTTGCATGAAAATTTGGGATTAAGCTTAACTTACCCTCCTCTTCAAAATCTATATTATGCCGATGTGCGCTCTTAATTTTTAGGGGTGAAGACTACCCTTTATTGCTAAAAACTTTAAAACTATACATTAAAGCTTAAGTTGAGTAAAATTTAACTCAAGTAAGTTATAAAAGTAGTATTTTGTTTCTTTGAAACATTATTTGAAATATTTCAGCCCTTTAAAATCAACCCCTATTATGATTTAAAAAAATATATATTTACCCTAAAAAATTAATATATTATCACAGTGTTTTGCATGAAAATTTGGAATTAAGCTTAACTTACCCTCCTCTTTAAAATCTCCATTATGCTGAAGGTCGCTTTTTATTTTTTAGGGGTAAAAATTACACCTTATTGCAAAAACTTTTAAAACTTTCATATTAAAGCTTAAGTCACATAAAATTAGGCTTATATAAATTGAAATATAAGTACTTAATTCTTTAAAACATTATTTAATATATTTCAACCCTTGAAAATCAACCCTTATTATAATTTATTAAAAAAATTGTTTACCCTAGAAAAATTAACATATTGTCACAGAGTTGTAATTAAAAAATCTGACAGCTCAAAAGAATTACCAATTTAATTTTGTAATTTTTTAATCCTTTAAAATTCACCCCTTACAATATTACAATGACAAAAATAGTACAAAACCTCGGATTTTTGAAAAAATGCATCGAATCGCATTTAAAATGCTCCAAAATATTGGTTTTTTAAGCATACCTCCTTACGTTTTTGTGATAAAAAGTTCTTTAGAAAACCATTTTGTTGGTTTTTTCAAGAGCTATAAGGTCTCTTAAAGAGGTGAGTTTAAAGGGCTGAAACAAGGTAGTGCTCGTCTTTACACACTCGTTTTAAACGTTAATATCTCACTTGATTATACAGTAAAGTGTAGTAGAGTGTAGTATTAAAAAAAAGGTAATTTTTTATAAAAGTTTTGAAATTGACTATAATTGACTATTTAACATTTTGTATTGTGAAAGTGCTATACGGCTCTTTAATTTTGCTATTAGTGGGCCATGACGGTGGGACGCGGCGAAAAAAAGACAATCGGACGTTGAAACGTCACTATTTAGATTTGACAATTAATTGTTAATACATATCAAAAATAATCTTCGTGCGTGTAGTTTAAACGACCTCGCATAATTGATATCTAATAACAACTAATTGTCAATTCTAAATAGTGACGTTTCTACGTCCGATTTGTTTATCACCGCGTCTCGCCGTCATGGCCCACTACTAACAAAAATTAAAGAGCCGTATAGCCTTTTAAATACAAAATGTTAAATAGTCAATTATTTCGAAAACTATACATTTTCGGAATAGACCAATTAATATAAAGTTACCTTATTTTTGAATGCTAAATCCGATAAAAATATAAAAGTAGGGGATTCCATTTAAAAAAATTGACTTTTTACGTTTTTTATCAGTTAATTTTTGTACTTAATTTTTAGTCACCCTGTATTAAATTACACCCAAAATATCCACTACTCCACAAAATTGGGCATCTTTTCACAAGGAATTCAACTCAAATTAAATAATAGAGTATGCCGTATAGGAAAAATTTCTCTCTATTTTGGGGTCTGCAAACGTCATTTTTGACATAAAATTCAAGATATGTCGAAAACGGTTGGACTTAGATATAGCATATTATACACAAAATATATCTAGAATTTTCTGGGGAATCCAAAAATGCAATAATATATAGGGTGTTCCGTTAAAAATAAGGAAGTTAGCATCGACTTCCGGTACAACCGGAAGTGCCACCATCTTGAAAATATTTTAGACGAGTTGCTCTCATCAATATTAGTAAATTATCATATTTTCAAAATTTTCCTTCTTAGTTTTTGAGAAATCGACCGCGTCGGTTCGTCGTGGAACACCTTGTATAGTTAGTTGTTTTTGACATAATTAAGTTCGTAGTAGATTCTTAGTATTTACTTACTTCTAAGTAGGGATGCGCGATGTTCATCGATGGTCAAAAAACACGAGGTTTGGGTTGATCGATGATCGATGTTTTGTCATCGAGGGTTTGGCTATCGAAAACATCGATGTCATTGTTCCTTCTAACATCGATATTTTTTGCAAGGTTAAAAAGTAACAATGTTTTAAAAACAAATAATCTTAAGGATATACTAAACATTTTTTTATGATGTGTCTTTCTTTGTTATCTAAAGTTTGGTAAACATAAAGGTTTTCTCCATTTATTTATAAATAAATAATAATTAAATGTTATATAAGATTCAAGAAGTCTTTTTTTTAAAAAGTACAAAAATTTTAAACATACGTTTAAAACTGCTTTAAGCCACTGAATCTGGCACTTTATTTATACATCTACCTGCAATTTTGTAAAAAAACTAAGACCATATTATTAAAATTTAAATATTATTAGACAAAATTAATAAGTATTATTATTTAAATTTATATTATGTAATTAATTAATATAATTCAATATTTTTTTTATTAGAAAAAAATAAGTAGCCTTTGAAGTTGGCGGTACGCTATGGATGCTAATAATGCTAATAGACCGAAAAAACCCATCGCATCTACCATCGATGTTAGAAAAACGATATATCGTTACCATCGATGGTCAGGTTTCGATGTTGCCATCGATGTTTAACATCGATGTTTGGCTTCGATGTCGCATCCCTACTTATAAGGGTTAATTGAGGAAATTCACTTACAACGCTTATTTCCCAATAAAATATTGGATTTTTAAAAAGTTAATTCTTAAAAATATATAAATTTTAATATTTTTGGACTTGTGTCACTTTAAAAAAAAAGTTTTAAATACTGCTCATTTTTACTTGAAACGCCCTGAAACATGAGGCGGTAATATCGTAAATTTGAGGGGTATTTTAGAAGTTTGCAATTTGTTTGAACCTGAGTTTTCGAGATTATAATTGTATTATAAATTAAACTGCACGCGGGATTGTATTTTATACATTGAACTCAGAAAAAAGAAAATTACTTCTACCAAAAACACTTATGTTAAACAGAGGCCAAGTTCCTATTTAAAAATCTCAGCCTCTCGAGGTACCGAGATCTAAAATTTCACCCAATTATATCCACAATTTTATTCTGACTGTTTTACTAGAGTGTTTTACACTGGCAAAATGTCGTAGCAACGACCTGTTTTCTACAGGCAAAAATCTTACCTACACTTACCTGGACAAAACCAACATGATGTTTTCTCAGCGACAAAATTTTGTTAGGTTAAAGAAAACACTATTGTCAGTCTGACAAGTCTGACAATAAACACTGTGTATCTAGCTAAAATTTGGCTCGTTTTCTCGTGAAATAGTCTTGTCCAGTATCATTAAAAAAATTCTTGGCAAAACATTTCTTTTGTTTTATTCAAGTTTTTGCTTTTATGGCAATTTCGTTCATGACATTTTTTTAAAACCACCCGCCTAACTCTCGTGGTTTTGTTGTAAATGTCATTCACGAAACTGCCAAGCAACAAACTATCATACAATCGAAATATTTTGTCTAGAAAATGTTTTCTCTTATGATATTATATACGACTATAGTTATTTACCTAACAAGTGCGAAAAGTGGGTGGAAAAGACACTTTCCGTACGTGTTAGGTACAACATTTTTTCTACGAGTGTGTGGAAAAAGTCAAACTAAACAACCATTAGATAATATTTATTTTTACCATTACTACTTATTATTATTAACAACATTAATCGTAAAAGAACAGTTGGTAGCATTTTGCAAATCGCAGAGGCAAGTTGTTGTGGTTAAGTTGCGGAGTTGGAAATTGCCGTTGAGGTGCAATTGAACCGGTCGTCGTTACAGGCAACAGAGACACATTGTTGCTTGCTAGAAGACGGTACAATGGGCCTTGAGTGCGTTTTGCTGTGTTCAAAGGTAGATGAATTTTGGGATAATATTTTGTTTGATAAGTCCTTCTTGAAACTTGTAGAGCTTTCTAGGTAGCCTTCTGCAACAGATGATGACTTCTAACCTCAAGTCTTTTAAAATTCGTTATGCTTCACCAGAACTAGCTCACCTTGTAGCTGAGGAACGGCGAAAGCTATGTCCGTGTAAAGTTCTGGGTTTGGAAGAAGTAAATAGGCACCTATTTGAGGGCATCTTGCCAAAAGTATTTATTCCTATGCACTGGACAGTACAAGCCAATTTTTTGTAATTAACAAAAAATGTTCTGTGTGGTGTTTCGGGCTTTCGTAAACTGAAATACATTCTATACAAAGCTAGATATTTTCCATTTTCAATTTCTCGGAAATGACAAAACTTCGGCTAGAATGGTTTTGGAGTCTGGAATATTTACAATTAAAAGATTTCCCTTATCGTCAATATCATCAATGCTAATTTTCATCAATTCTTCTCGACGACACGCACCAGCTAGTCCGAAAATTGTAGCTACCTTCATCGCTAGATAGACATCATTTGGAGCATCATTAATAAATTTTGCTATTTCATCTTTCGAGAAAATTTTGGCCTTCTTGGGTCTAAATCCCACATTTTGCTTCTTCAAAAATGATGTAACTTTAAAATATTTGCTTAAATCCATGTTCTTTTCGATCTTAATGACACTTTTTAACATGGAATACCTTGACCATAAGGTATTGGGTTTACATGTTTTAGCAAGTTCCGCAGAAATATGCCATAAAAACTTCTTCTTTCATACTTTGATTTTTTCTCGTCACACCAGCTTGTAAATGCTGTATATTCTTTCTCGTACCTTGCCTCGACTTGGACTGCAATAAATCTAAATTTGCTATTTCGCTGCTTTGAGAATGGATTCAGGTAATTCCTCGTCAGAAGACTCCACGGAACGTTTTTATTCAAAATCACGATAGTGATCAGAGATCAGAATGTACTAAAGACACTTTTAATTATCGATGACTTTTAATGACTTTGATCTTTTATAATATGGACACCGGCACCGGTCAAAACTAAAAAATCTGACAAGCAAGTTTAATATATACCAGGATGTTTGAAACAATGTTTTTAAAACAATATTAATTTTTAGTTAATATTTCGTTGATTTTACCTAATTTGTAAAAATAAAAGAATACTATGCCAATAATAGAATTATACTAAGTCAAACTTCAGAATTAAAAACATTTTAAGTACCTGTTTAAGTGGGAAATTTGCAAGGGTTTACTTTTCCGCACTAGTGCGGAAAAGCGCTTATTTTCCGCACTAGTGCGGAAAAGTGACAATTTCCAAACTAAATTGCGTGCGGAAAAGTGCTGCTTTCCACATGCTAGTAGAAAAAATTACATACCCAACGTATTCTTCTTGTCTCTAGGATACATATCTAAGTACCAATACGCTACCATAGATAACCTAACATTGTACCTACCTATTATGTGTGCTGAATTAAAAATTCAACACACATGATAGGTACACAGATAGATACTCAGTTGTGTGTCCTAAAGACGAGAAGGGTGTGTTTTGGTGGGAATAATACTCAAATATAGTGACAACCCGTTACAATGTGATTTCAAATGATATCGTAAAAAAATCTTTTTTAATTTTAAATGTTTTTGAATTTGGCAGAATAAAATATTGTTAATTATTTACAGACATTTTTGGACTAAAATACGTATAATTAAAAAAAGTAAAAAACTTGTGAAGTCAAAATAAGCTTGGTCTAATTTTAGATCTCAGTGCGTTAAAAGGCCGACATTGTTGGATAGAAACTTGCCCCCTATGGAATGGAATAAATTTCTACTTGCATTTTAAATTCTAAAACAATTATGACGTTTAAAACTTACATTCAATCAGATTGCAAACTTCTAAAATACCATCTATTTATCCGATATTATCACCCTATTTTTAGGGGTTCCGAGTAAAAATGTGAAATTTTCGGATTCTTTTTTAATTATAGTTTTTCCGAATAATGATAACCATATAGTCTAAGCAATAAGTTAAAAATCGTAAAAAATAGAGATACTATGGAATTATGTTTAGACAAATGTATCCAAAGCTTAATTGGCAAATTAAAAATTTCAAAAAGACGAAAGTTAAAAAAAAATTCCCGACTCCCGAAACTCTATCCCATAATTTATAATTTTAATTTAACGCTGAAAATGGCCCTTCTCGCGACATTTTTGTTGCGTGCTCGGCGTCAAAACCGAGTACGTCACATTAAATAATTTTTTTAGGGTATCAAATATTAATTAAAAAATATAAAAAAATTATGGTATATTCTAAACACTTCAAAAATTTATTTCTCTTGAAAATTTAAACTTAAAGTTATTTTTTTAACAAGTTAGACAATTGTTAATTAACAAAATTGTTTCGAACTTTCGTCTTCATTGAACATTAAAAAAAATGTTTAAATAACTGTCGTAATTTTTTTTTTATTCGTGCAGCTCTTCTTATATACATACTTAACAAGATCACGCCATAAAAGTTACAAAAAATTAAATACTTTGTTTATAATTTTAAAACTTTGACAATATTAGTTTAATTTTTCATTTTTTGTCAAAGTTAAAAAATTATTATAAACAAAGAAATAAACTTTTTTAAACTTTTATGGCTTCATCTTGTTAAGTATGTATATGAGAAGGGCTCCACGAAGCGAAAAATTTATATGACAATTATTTAAACATTTTTTTTTATACAATGAAGATGAAAGTTAGAAACAATTTTGTTAATTAACAATAATTGTCTAACTTGTTGAAAAATTAAATTAAGGTTAAATTTTCAACGGGAATAATGTTCTGAATACACCATAAGTTTTTAAATTTTAAGTAATATTTTATACAATTTAAAAAAATACTTAGTGTGACGTACTCGGTTTTGACGCCGAGGCGAAACCCAAAATGTCGCGCTGGGGCCCATTTCCAGCGTCAAATTAAAATTATAAATAATGGAGATAGAGTTCCGGGAGTCCTCTTTTTTAAAAATCTTTTTTTTTTAATTTCTAAAATATTAATGGTTTATGAGATATCGGCGAAGAACGAAATACCTTTTTTCATCTTTAATTGTTTATAACTTTTGCAATTTTTTATGTGTTAATAAACCTTTTCGATACATTTGTCTAGACATTATTTCTGATCGAATGAGCTATCGAACATATTTTTAGGAGCAGTATCTCTATATTTTACTATTTTCAACTTATTGCTTAGACTACGAAAGTACTGCTATAAGTCAAGTGTCTGTACATTTATTAATAAAATTTTCCAATACAAAAATATTAGTTTTTAGTACTTTTTCTATAAGAACAACATCAATCAAATAAAATACAAATGGTAATAATAAATGATTAATCTTACATGAAACAAATGAAATCTTCTTCTGTTGGCGGCTTAGTAACTAAAACCTTGATAAGCGCATAATAATTCTTCCACTGATACACGCACTATTACAAAACGTATTTTTTGTCAACAGATATGTAACAAAACAAATAACTAATTAAAATTATTCCATGTTATCACAGTTAGATACAACCTGAACTCTTTTGTATAAAAGACCTCCAATGTCCGATTGAAAATCAGACTTGGGTGCTTGTTTGAACTACAAACATGAAGCTCACTTTGACTTTGGTAGTACTGGGCCTGGCCGCTGTTTTGAGTACTCCGGTACAAGAGGGTGCTAAATACAAAACTGGTAAGTATTGATTTAAAATAAAAATTATTTGGCTTTTCTCCAGAATCAAGATATTTTGTTTTATTAAATTATCCTTTTTTTATATAGTATTATAAAAAGCTAGTCTGCATTTGCAATAATAGTATTAAAAAAACATGAAAAGACAGGGCCGGATTTAACTTTTTGCCGCCCATAGGCTAATATATTTTTACCGCCCTAATGTGTCCATATTTTTTGGATATTAGAAAGAAACATTTAGCATTAAAAGAATGTAAACTTTACTAGTATTTCTAATAAAAATTTAATATACAAATTTAACAAAAGTAAATCATACAGAAAATTAAATAACTATTTTTTAAAAAACAAACTTAATATATATAATTATAGGCAAAACCCTAAACTAACATTTTTCTTCAAACCTTTTTTTCTGCAAAATCATTAATTATATCATTAAAATTTACAATTACGTTTCTTTTAAAAATTATTCGTAAATTTGCCGACCATAATTTTCGCCCCCCTACTCTTCAGCCTACTCAGCCTTTGCGTAAATCCACCCGTGTGAAAAGATATGAAAAATTGATTGTCTCGAAAGTAAATTTGGTATACGGGTTTTTTTGGGGCGCTGATCACAAATCGAAAAACATTTTTTTGGCAACGTTTCGTTTTCGAGATATTCATCATCAAAGTTGAAAATTAAACTAACCTTATTTTCACTATATTCCTTCTTCTTTTGCACACAATTTATAATTTTTGCAATAAATTGGCACACAATATTTTATGAACACCTTATAAAAATGTGTTTTTTAATTTATTTTCGCCTTTTTTTTTATTAAATTGCGAGGTTTTAATGTCATAGGCCGCGGCCATATTTGCTGATAAAATCCCTAGTATATACATGGTTGCGGCATTTGAAAGTAAAAGTTTGCAATTAAATGGAAAAAAGGTGTAAAATAAATATAAAAACAAGTTTTTAAAGTGTTTATAAAATATTGTATGCCAATTTAGTGTATAAATCAATAATTCTTTGTAAAAAGAAAGAGGAATATTGTAAATTAGGTTTGATTGATTTTTAACTTAAAAACGAAACGTTGCCGAAAAAAATTCATTCGTGATCAGCACCCCGAAAAAACCCCCGTATACCAAATTTGGTCAAACTTGGAGGGCAGGCAACCTTCGAGACAATTACCAAAAATTTAATTTCTTTTTAAATTGATTTATTTGTAAGTACACCTACTGTAATAAAATATTTATTTTTATTTAATTATATAAAAAAATAAACCCGTTATTTTAAACAGGAAAAAACTCTGTACATAACATACATCATATGCTTTCTCTGAGAAAGGTTTGGAACATTTGTTAAATAGGCAAAAAGTAAAAAAAATCAAATTCATTTTGTTGCAAAATAGCAGTAAACAAAAAAATAAGAGAAAAATTTAGTTTTTTGCATAAAGTTTTCGGACCTTTAGATTTCTCTAAGGACTTGGGTGAATATTCGGCCAGATAAAACGTCATGTCAAATTTCGTTTGAAAAAATAAACAGTTTTGCAAATTGGGTAGAGTCCAGAATATTAAGCACATACATTTGAATTTTTTTTCACATCGAGTAGCTGTCCTAAGTCTTCTAACGTTTTAAAAAATTAAAATTGAATCATTTAGACGACCTTAGCAATTGTTTAAAGTTATAAATAAATACTGGGGACAATAATTGTTTAAACAATGTTTGTGTAAATAAATGAAAAAATATGTATTTTTTTATTTTAAAATTATTCTATTAGTAAATTATAAATTAAAATAAGACAATAATTTTATCTAAATTATGTGCACGAATTTGATATTTTGATATTAAACCATGTTTTTAGTAAAATTTTTCATCAAAAATTTGTGGTGATAGTATAAGCATTTTAAACAACTTTAAACAATTGCTAAAGACGCCCAAATGATCTGATTTTAATTTTAAAACAAACATTTAAAGGCTTAGGATCTCTTATATATCGAAAAAAATGTTAACTTCGGAACTTTACTTACTTTGGAAAATTGTTAATTTTTTTCAAGTGAAATTCCATTGCAAAATTGTTATGCCAAAACTATCAAACTGAACTTAACGAAATTTAAAGTAATGTTTTATCACAGTATGATGTTCTCTTGCAAAGAAAAATCAAGCAAAAAACTACTATTTATCCGCAACAAGAGTAATGCATTTTGCGATTTCTAATCAGTCCTATCTTATAGAAAATTTACCAAAGAAACTTTTTCTTTTTTACAATTCTATACGACCAATACTTACAAAGTTATAAGCGAATGCAGTAGCAAAAAATTGATTTTTTAAAAATGTTTTACATTATGTATATTTAACAAATGTTCCCGATCTTTCTTAAGAGGGCATCTCAAACTTGCCTGGTCTATATGGAGCCATAAATGTTGTTCAGATTGTAATAAATAGAAGGTTTTTATTTAATATCCATTTACAGAAAAACTTTTTTTAGTTGACCATGCTTTCCTGGAAAAGCAGTACAAAGTATTAACCCTCTTCAAACATATTCAACAACCAAGCTATTTTGAAGAACATGTCCAAATTTACCAAACCGTCAAGGACCCAGTCCAGTGGCTTCAACTATCCAAAGCTTCATTCGAGGTAAATAATTATAATATGTTTTATTATATTATATTTTATTAAATTTCTCCCAAAGATATACAATTAGAACAAATGTATATAGTGTGGCCCAAATTAATGTGATAAATTATTAATTAAGATTTTTATAGCGGTGAAAATATCATATAATGGAACATTAAAATATTTAAAAAATTGTAGAATTTAAATGTTTCTGTTTTTGTTATAGCAAAATCTATTTTATTGTTTTAAATTTTTTAATTTTACTTTATCAATAAATCATCGCAAATCTATATATATAACTTGCTAATGTGGATATATTATATGTAGAGATATATTTATTTCTCTGTCCACGTGATTCTGAAGTTATGGCTTGAGCTAAAATCATGAAATTTGGCACAGTGGTAGTCTTTAGCAGTGGCTAGAACCTAACGAAGCCCGTTTTTTGAATTTCGCCCCAGGGACAAAAATAGGAGCAAAAAATGTTTTTTACCGTTAGCCCTACGGAAGGCGTCTTACGGAGACAGAGGCTACTTAATATTGTCTCTCGCCTGGCGGAGACAGGCTTTTCATCTAGTAAGATATTAATCTTTAGTTTCCTGATTGTCAGTCATTGATCTATATTACTCTTCTTTACTTTTACTTTTACTAAGTTACACATTAAACATTTTCTTTCTTCGGCGATTAATCCCATCCATTGTTTTGCTAACGATAGTACCCTTTTACTCTAATATTTAGTTTCTCAAACCAGTCTTGAAATTCAGTTCTAGTGTAAGGGAAATGGTCTCTCTGAATTTTTCACATTTTATTTCAATCAGAGAAGAGCCGTTTGCTATATCAATGATCCCACTCTTACAAGAAAGCTTCCTTCTCTTGCCCATCGACGAGATGTTGGGAATCCGTCGCTCTCTTATAGGTGTTTTTACGACTTCTGCCCCGAGAAATTGTCAAATTTAATTTTTCCCCTAGCAGCTGTCAACAGAGCAGCACCAAGTGCCACTTTTATTTTATTCCTTTACTGTCCAACTGTAGAAATCCGAACTTTTTACTTTGTTCGTTTTTCATGCCTAAAGTGTCTAAATTATGAAACCTGTCGCCTGCAAAATTTTAAATCTTCATGTCCTGGGGTAATAAACTGCTTCTTACTCTACTAAGACATCCACGGTATATTTGTACGCGGACTTTGCCAATCTAAAAATACTTTTTGTGGATAAAACGGAAACTTTAATATTAACTTTTTTCTACTCTTAAATAAAAATTATACAGGGTAATTCCTAAGTTGACGCTTTTTCTTTAAATGTATATGGAACTCGTAAAAATAAACAACTTTTTTAAAAAACTTTTTTTAAAATACTAAAAAATAAGGAGCTTACATTCATTTAGTGTGTCGAATACGGTCCTGTCTTAAGTAAGTTGTCACCTCCCAAGAAGTCTTTGAGCTGTAGTGCTTGGACACGTTGAATGTGATTTTAACTCAATGTTTTCCACACTTTTTTTACTTTAACCGACCTGACTTGCAATCACCCGAGTACTTGGGTCCAGAATAAACCCGCAAGGGAAACCGTCGCGCGTACAATCTCGAAGCAACGTTTGCAGATTAACGACACTCTCCATAAATAAGGAACATATCCACGTATTTATTGTTTTTAGATTGTGCCAGTTTCGCGATTTAACAATTATTTAAAATTAAAATAATCCTTGCCTCGTTCGCAATACCACTGACTCATACTGTGTGATTAACAAAACAGAAAACAAGAGTAAATAAGAAATACAGTTTTTTATGCCCAGGCCCGCACTAGACACACCCTCAAATAAATTTATGTAGCTTTGTTATTTTTGGGTTTTGAAAAAAATATATTTAAAAAGTTGCTTAGTTTAACGAGTTTTATACACAGTTAAAAAAAACCACTGTACTATTTAGTTAACTTATGCTTTTTGTTATTTAGAAACCTGAAGTAGTCGACACCATGATCAAATTCTTCCATTACGATTACATGTTACCCAAAGGTGAACCTTTCTCCATTAAGTATGACCAACACTTGGAACAAGCAGTAAATCTTTTTAAACTCTTCTACTATGCAAAAGATTTTAAGACTTTCTACGAAACTGCTGTTGTTATGGGCAAATATTGTAATGAAGGTAAGTCCAAACTAGTGATAATATGGAGCAGCTACGTAGTCGGCTCCCATGATTAAAAGCCAACTTGATAATCGCATATTAATACAAATTATTGACAGAAAAGCAAACATTTATAAAGTAATATTTATTTTTTATTTTTAAGGTATGTTCCTTTACTCCGTATCCGTGGCTGTTGTCCACAGACAAGATACCTATGGCATCATCCTCCCACCAATCTACGAAGTTTACCCATGGTATTTCTATAATACTGAAGTGATTCAGGAAGCTTACAAACATAAAATGATGCACCAAGATGTACACGTAAGTAAAATTTTATATCCATATATACATAAAATTTTAATTAAAAAAAAAACAACAATAGAAGTTTGATGACACCTATATAATTTTTTTTTGATTGTGCCATCTTAAATGTCTTTGTTTTTTTAAAGAATGGCAACAATGAACACCACCACCATATCATCGCCAACTACTCTGGACACTACCTTAATTTGCACCCAGAACAATCCCTTTCTTACTATCTTGAAGACGTAGGTATTAACGCTTATCACTACTACGCCCACATCCATTATCCATTCTGGATGGACGGTGAAGAGTTCCACCTTAAAAATGATAAGAGAGGTAAGTTTGATAATTAATTTAATTAAAATATTCCAACCAATAGCTTAAAAGTCCTTTAAGTCACTGTTTACTTTTTTTCAAGGTGAACTTTTTTTGACCATCTACCAAAGCTTGGTTGCCCGTTACTATATGGAACGTCTCTCACACGGTAAAGGTCAAATCAAACACTTTGACTGGGAAGTTCCATTTGAAGTTCCATACTACCCATCCATGCAGTACCCCAACGGTCTTACGTTCCCAGAAAGGCCAAAATTCGCTCACCTTCACGAATACTTCTACAACTATGGCCAACATGTCAACTCTAAATACGCCTACAGCTACACCTTTGTTAAAGATTTTGAAAGACGTATTAGTGACGCCATTGACAGTGGTGTAGTTTACGATGTGGTAAGTACCAGTAAGGAGAGATGACTTAAAAATATAAATCCTCTATTTAATTAAAGAGGTGGAAAAATTGGGGCTTTAAGAATAAGTAAAAATGTGAAAATGAGGTGATGTAAACCTAACAATAATTAAAATAATTTGATAATGCCTATATTCAGGTAATTTTTCAATTAACTCATTCAACATAAGGAATGGTTCTTGAAGGTCTTAAAAAGCCCTGCCAAAGATTTTATGCGATTGTTTACTTAGGACATTTTACGGTTTTTTTTGCTATCGTCCTAATTGGGAGATTTTGGACTTTTTTTTTCTTGGTTTAAATATGAATAAAAACACTTTATAAATCTTTATCATTAAATTAGTAATATTTAAAAGAAGTAACATTAAATAACTCCAAAAACTTTTTGACACTTTAAATTTGAACTTAAAAGAGACAGTTTTCTCACCATTGTTTCATAACCAACCGTGTTTTATATCTAGCACATACTGAATAGAATTTTAAGTCAAAGGTATTTGATTTTTTCTTTAATTTTGGAAAAAAAGGGTGGAAAAACTAAATAAAAAAATCATTATTCACCAGTGAATAATGGATATTATTATTTAGTAAACTCATGTAAAATTGACAAATACCAGATAAGACATGGAAAAAGCACCATTTTAAAGATATAATACTAAGCTTACTATAACCTTAATTTTTTTATAGAAGCAAGGTAAACACGTCAGCCTTTACGACGACGACAAACACGCTGTCAACCACTTTGGTAACCTCGTTCAATGCAATCCTGACTCGCCCAATCCAAAATACTACAACAAATATCTGATGTACGCCACTCACCTCTTGGGTTACTCCTTCACTCCTCTCACTTGGCACAAGATTGCTCCTTCTGCTTTGGAACATGCTGAAACTGCAATGAGGGATCCTGCTTTCTATATGTTGGTCAAAAAGGTAATTATGAAGATATTTATGTATATATATATATATATATATATATATATATATATATATATATATATATATATATATATATATATATATATATATATATATATACCTCAAATAAAAGTTATACAGCCTAAGTGGCGTAGCGTGCCTTGGCGGGGCCCCGTATAAAATTTGTTTGGGGGCCCTTATGAAGGGTAAAAATTTCTCACAAAAGAAAAAAAAATGTTTGCATAAAATTAAAAGAAATATTTATTCATCATAATTATCCATCTGTCACTTTTTTCAAAATTTTTACAAACAATTCAAATTAAATATACACTCTCCTAGCCTTTTTTTTCGGCTGATTTATTAAATCATTTATAGCTGATGATGACTTTAGTTTTTCTAAAGTTTCTGCCTCTATGGACAATAGTGACAGGTCTGACAGGCGTTTATGTCAAACTAAGTTCTATTTACTAAGTTTTTATTTTCAAAAACTTCTTTCAGCAGTTGCGGTTGTAACTGGAAGGGTCAATAATAAAAAGTATGCTGTTATTACCTCTGGAAAACTGGATGCAAGACTATTGAATTTTATCAGCAATAATTCAATAAGTTCCTTAATGGAATAAATTTTTTGAATTTCAGATTGTAAGCATGTTTTTAGAGCCTTTAATTGGTCATAAAGATTAACTGAGATGTCTTTACTGTATTTAGCCGACAGTTTTCCGGAAGCGTTAAATATCTCTCCGTTTGAAGAAGACAAGAGTTTCTTCGGTTGTAATATTTCGAACATACTATTCAGATCACAAAGGCTCTGAAATCTTTGTTTAGCTTAAGAAATTAATATATCTAAACAGCAATAGTATACATTGACTTTGAAGTAGGATTCCGGTCTAAAATTCTCTCATCTTTTCGCCTTTTGTTTTTAAAAACAGTTGTTACTCCCCACTCTTTTGCTAAACCTTTGAACTCATTTAGCAAACTATTAAATTAATTTTGATTACTTAATAAAATACTGGCTTTTTTTAAGTGATTGTTTTTATGTTGTAGAGCTTTAACAGGATTAATGATTTCAAATAGTGAAAAAAAAAATGTGACAAGCACTAAGAAATTATAACTCTCTAAAATGTTAATTATATTTTTACATTCTTCACGTTCATCTTTTTTATTCGAAATTAAATTTAGTTGGTACAGAGTTTTCACGATTAATAAATAATTTTTCTTTACCGCTAATAAAGCGTCGTTCCTTGAAGACCATCACACATTTTAAAGGATAATTAAATATTTTTCAGAAAAATCGTCACTTAACATTGCCGAGCGTTTTATACTATTGACAAAAAAAGTATATATTTTTTCTAAATTATCGAAGAAAGTCGCCACTTCACGAACATGTTTCGCAGCATCGTTTAAAACTAAATTTAATGCGTGCGCAGCACAATGAACATAATCAGCATTTGGAGCATGCTCTTTTATTAGGGTTTGTAATCCTCTATAAACACCCGACATAACATTTGCTCTATCGTAATCCTGTCCTCTACATTTAGTCAAATCAATTTCATATTCTTTAATCGTATTTAAAATTTCAGTTTTAAAATTTGGGAAGTTTTTATTAATTTTTGCTTACGCACGTTGTAGGCCCCCGTGGCCCGGGGTCCCCGTATAATTGATACGGCAGATACGGAGGTAGCTACGCCACTGTTTCTATCACTAATTGGTACTCCATATCATTTTCTCTAAGTGGATCGTTAAATTTCGGTAACGGAAATATAGTATATTATTCAACATGAAAACATAGGTTGCTTTGTGGAAAAATGCACAATCTATGAAAAGGTTCACCAATAGTAGCAGATTTTTTTTATTATTTAAACCTTGAAGCTTTGCTTGCTCTTTTTAACGTTTGGTTCATCTTGATAGCTCCTTTTTTAGAGAAGATATTAAGATTTACGCAAGGACATGTTTACACTTAGTCTTATGTAAAAAATGGAGGTGATGCGATACTTTTTGGCGCAATGTAGTTATAGGGCTTTAAGTAGTTTTGAAAATTTTACTAAGAAATGTAAAATTTGGTAAGGAAATATACAGGCAAATTGTAAGTACTTTTAAAGACAAATCCAAAAAGCTGTTTAGATTATTTTTTAAAACAGAAACTTGGTTGAAAAATCCTAAAATATTTTGACGATAAATAAAAAACGCAAAAAATTATAAATGCTTTGTTTTAAAGTGCAATGTCCAAATATATTTAAAAATAAGTATACAAATTTTCAATTAAAACACTGATGGGATTTAAGAAAATAAAGATCTTTTGTTTTCCCAAAGTTGTTCTCCTCTACAAAATGTATGAAAATTGGGTCCATTATAATATAATCTTCAAACCACAGATCACAAACACCAAACTTTAATAATTTAATTTATTTATTAAAAAATGAACTTAACAACACCAAACACTCTAGGTAATTACATGTAATTCAAATAATTAAAATACGATTTGAAAAATAAGCACATAAGTAAACACAGATTTGCAGGTTAGTGGGTTAGGATCACTTAAAAAGTTCAAAATGAAATACAAAAATTAGTAAAGCAATGACAGGGATAAGCTTATGTACATTTTCATAGGATAAAAAGAGAACAAATCGTAGCAAGACCCTTGCTGGTCTTTCTATTTCTATACTCCGAACTAGCCATTCGAAATCCGATTATAGCCGCGAAACTTACGGAGTATGGTTTAAAGAGATTTTCTATTATAGACAGGAAATTTCTTCTTTATGGTGTTACGGAGTTCGCCAGCAGATGCACTATTTCGACGAATTTAAATGAAAACAAACTTCAAATGCAATTTAAACTTTATTCAGCAAACAAATAATTTCAAAACAAAAAACACCATTAAAATTTAGAACGCAAACTTTACTGCAAAATTGTTTTATGTCATCGATATTTTTTAAATTTTTGTTCAGATCGAACCATAAGCTATTCATTATTAAGATATTTTTATATTATTACAGAAAAGTTCTTAGTTATCTTGTATAAACAGGGTATTAAAAAAATAGATATACAAAATTTTATGAAGAGAACTAACATCAAAACAGGTCAATTAAGGTTAACTTAGATATACCTAGTTGAAATTATGGTACAGAGCGTTAAAAATTTTAAAAATCATTGTTTATTCTAAATTTATTGTGTGGAAATTTATAAGTCACGTTAACAGGAAATAATTTAATTACGTAACTTTGCAGTTCCTTGGTTGGTACCATAAATTCCAAAGCAATCTGGAACCCTACCATAAGCACGAATTGGTATTCCCTGGTGTTACCATTGAAAAGGTAGAAATGGACAGACTCATCACCTACTTCGACCATTTCTACAGCGATTTAAGTAACGCTGTTTTCGACTCAGTTGATGAGCTTAAGAATGACAAATTCCAAGTAAGTATTAACCGTGATTTAAATTCACATGGGGCAATATTACTTGCTTTCTGTTTTTTGAATGATAATATTAAATGTAGGTAAAAGTGGCTTATTTTTCTAAAAGACTTTTACTTCTATAGGTTTACGGTATACAACAACGTCTCAACCACAAACCATTCACCTACAAAATCTACGTTAACTCTAACCAAGACACTCAAGCCATGGTCAAAGTATTCCTTGGACCTAAATACGATGAATTCGGAAGATATATGAACATCAGTGAAAACAGGTAAATAAAAGAGTAAAATATACGCACGCCGAAAACAAGTATTGGTAAACAGCTTTACAAATTCAACTATTTTTTTTAGATGGAACTTCGTCCCAATTGATGCTTTCCAATGGCATTTGAAGTCTGGACAAAACGTCATCAAGCGTAGCTCACAAGAAAGTGAATTTTATGGAAGAGATAAGACTTCCTTCCAGGATCTCTTTAAGAAAGTGATGGGAGCATACAAGGGTCAGGAGGAATTCCACATTGACGGCGAAGAAAACTACTTCTACTTCCCTCATAGGTAAATATGTTATTATATGTGTCAATGTTTAGTTCTTACCAAACAATGTAGTATGGCATTCAAAAAAATCTTTAAATTAAACAATATTAATTTACAAATTGTTGAAATTAAAAGTAAATACTGCGTTATATGGATGGGCAATAAAACAAAGGAACATTATAATCAACTTGGACAGTCTAGATTAGTTCTAGATTGGTAAGTTCTGGTTAGTTTTGGCAGAGGTACACTCCTTATATCTGCTCTAGACCAAATTGGCTGTACAAGCTAAGTGTGGCCAGGGGTGCAGGCCACGAAGGCTACCCAGGAAATGAGGAGGCAGATATATAAACCAAAAAAGGCTTAAACAAGAAAATGGTGGGACCAGAATCATTTTCTAGGACTTCTGGTAGTCTTTTTAGAACATCTGTTAAAATCTCGATCTACCTGTAGCTGGTGGTTACAAATACCAGGGCCAAGGCAAGCGAAAAAGTTCATTAAATGTTTTTCGCCCAAGTTTAACTTAGACTTTGTGAACTACAGTCGTGAGGCATTAAAAATAGTGGTAGATCACTTTACAGTAATTTTAGGCCAAAAAGTACATAAAAGGAGAGTTTCTGACAAGAGACAACTTATGCAGGTTTTGAATCTACCTAACTGCGGTTTTGATAG